>JAHHUM010002600.1:0-305000 GCA_036173005.1 Crenichthys baileyi
TGGAATAAGACTTGGAATTACTTTAACTGAACAGTCTGAGATGAGTTTTTAATATTTTCACCCTTTTGTCTCTTTTTCCTCTTTTTATCTTTTCTTCAGCCAATGAGAAGATTGATGATATCAATGGTTGTCCCAAGAGCCGTTCTCAGATGGTAAGTGAGCTTCAAAGTTTGTTTTGGGAGCGAGTGGTGAAATGTAGCAGTGTGTGTGCATGCATGTGTGGGGGAAAACTCCCCCCCCCCCCTCCCCCCACCCCCCCCCCCCCCCCCCTCTGGAAGCTGCGGTGCAAAAGTCACTGTGAATGATTGTAGATGGGAACCGTTAGTCCATTTATATTTACTTTTATGGTCTAGTGGGCTACCGTCTGTGAAACATCTGGCCCAGACTTGGGGCTGTTGGCACTCAGTTAAAAGCATTGTAGGTTTGGGTTTTTAGAGCCACTTATGCTTCATGTTGAGGAGAAAGAAGAGAGGAGAGAGACAGAGGAAAGTATTTTCTCACAACTTTAAGAGTCAGAGCTTGGTGGGTGAACAAAAAGTCATCTCGAAAGCTATACTAAAAGTATAGCTCCTCACCAGATCTTGAAATTTAGAGCTGATGACAAATATGTTTAGAACCAGTTTTATTCTGTTTTTGTTCCCTAGATATTTATCCAGTAGGAAAGTGATGTGTGGCATTTTAATGTTTCCACTGTTTTCTCTGCTTGTTGGGAAATGAACCAAGCATCCCAAGGCGGCAGGGCCACCCTCTGCTGCGTGTGATGGGTTGTAAATTGGGCCATTTTGCCAGCTGAGGGGGTGCTATTTCTGGCCACCAGCCAGATTATTGAAGCCTTTCTAAGCACCAGAGAGACAGAGGGAGAGACATACACACCCAAATTTAACATCTGAGGAGAAATCACAGCTGATCCCTGGACCCTCATTGCAAACATACCCATGTTGGCCCCATACTGTTGGGGGTACAGATAGTCTATTTCTATATTTTGAAATCTTGTTTTGCTTATGTTTGATTACATATTAAACAGTTTAAAAAAATCTCATCCTTTTATTGAGTGAAAATAATAACTTTAATTTGTTACTGAAAATGTGCAATGTGCCCCAATTTAAATTGAAATTGGGGCATCCCATTTTATTTTGAGTGGAGTCAGAAACATAGCATCAATTATCAAATGAACAAAAACCATAGATAAGATAAATTTGTCAGTCTTTTTTTAATAAAAACACAGCTTGTCTTCATCAATCTATGAAAACATCCCTTTACTACAAAAGCAATTTAATATTTGTTATACTGTTTCTTTGTGGCATTTTTAACACAGTTTTGAGGTCCTGCAGTCACATCAATGAACTACATTATTGTGGCTTGTTAATTTGTTCAGAGGATTTTGTTTTTCAATAGCAGCCCTTGATCAGCTCAACTCCTCATAACTATTATGTTGAATAATTAGCTCAGAATCATTTGTATCCCAACATCTGAGCCAAAATAGATGTAGAAAATAACTACCTATAATTATTTGATTATATAAACGGTTTCAGCTATTTCCATTTACTGGTGTTTTTAATACAACACTGCATGCTTGTCAGATATGAAAGTTATATAAAAAAACAAAAACAACTACATGTTATTATGAGAATGTCTAGTATTCATTTGTGGCTTCTCCTCAAGGTACGGTAATTGCAGAGACTCCCACTTCTGTGCAACACAAAAATAATAATGATAGCAGTAATGAAACAGCAGCAGCTCCGGCCTTTAAAACTAAAGGAATAGGGCTTAGTATGACTTACTGCATGTCATAAAATCTCTTCTTACCGTTTAATGCTCTTCTTTCAACATTTTGCTTCAGTTTGGAGCTTTCAATGAATCATTCTATGATGTAGAACTAATTACAGCTGATTGGATTTAACTTACAATTTACCCATAGTAACTCCCCAAAGCAACGGGTCTGCTAGCATGCTGCGTTTTATGTTGTTGCTACATTTTCTCATCTTCGTCCTTTCATCCTGTATGTAAACATCCACAGAAACGGTCCTACTTTGCATTTTCTCCACATTTCTAAGATAAGCATAGCTGAAAGCATCTCAGAAGGTGTTAGGTTTTCTTGCACTTCACTCACACATGTACACAGTTTCATTGACTGCAAACAGGTGTTATTAGAAGAGCATAATATACCAAATATTAGTAAGCGCCTGTTTTGGTGTTTAAAAACTGAACACAGTGCAGGAACAAAAAACACGGGAAAAACTCTGCTGTATTGCACAAGGCAGTACACCTGATCACCCTGTTAATCTCCGCAGAAAGCAGGGCCACCTGCACAGCACAGGGTGAAGTGAACACTGACTAAACAAAAGAAGCGATATATATCTTGTTTTGAGCACAACTAACATTTTTTTTCCAAGAACTTGTGCCACTCTCAATCTAATGGCACCATCAGCAGAGAGCCTTGTTGGCAATGAGCTGCCTTTACTAGAACTAGTATTGGTGCTTTAAAACCACATGAGGATGAAAGTCAGTGAGTGAGTCTTTTACAAGTACACATTTAGTTTGTTTGGTCTTAAATAAGGAGGACTGAAAGGTTCTTGCTCAAACCAGTGCATGCCAGCCTTAACCACATGCTGTTTTAATCTGAGATTTCCTCCTTTCCCAATAATTCTTTGGTTCTTAGGCACCTTTTCCCTTAGCATTACAAATATAGCTCCCCTTTACAGAAAATCTTCAAAAGTCATTTCAAAAACTCTTTTGATCTATGATGCTGTCTTGGATATTCTTAGACTGTGTGTGAATTGTTTAATTTATAGTGGATATCAAGATCTGCTTTGAATTTGCTTTTATGTGCTCGGTTTCTGAACTTATGTGGGCATTATTGGATCTCTGGGTATAATCTCAGTATTTTCGTCAGCTTTGAAGTAAACTCAAAACAGTCAATCTGTGGTGAGGGCAGGTGCAACCGCAGTCATTATGCAAATGTCTGCTTTGTGAGTTGTAGTGCTGTCAAAACAAACACACTCAGGACCATAGAATGTATTTGACAGCTGTGTTGGAGAAACTCCACATTATTTTATTGCTTTACACTCCCAAAGTTTCCAAAACTGCATCCAATTACCACCACTTAACTTAACCCCGGCCTCTAAATAAATAAACCTGGAAAAAAAACTGCATTGGTGTAAGAAACTGTAGCACCCTCACCCTGCAGTCATCGATTAGCATGCTGCCTGTACAGTCCAGAATGAGTGGCTGTTTTTACAACTGTCATGTCCTTGTTAAAAGGCCGCCCATTGCCGGGTCATTGCTATACCACCCAGTTTGGGTTTGTGTTTGTCGTGTGTTGGTTTAGTCCAGAGTAATGGTGTGGATTTCTCACTAAGCTGTGAAAACCACACAGTATGCCACAGGGGGGCACACAAATATTGAAACATCTGCAAACTTGTCCGAGTATCCATGCTGCAGCTGCAGTCTTCAAAGTGACCCAGACTTTTCTTGCAGTGAGTTCTTAGAAAAAAGAGTTTAGGACCAGGGAGCTTTTTGGGTTGTTTTAAAAGCTAATAACATGTTTGCTAGACTGGTTTGATCTGCCTTTTTTGCTGCTGTCAGAACAGTGTGAGCTGAAATGGGATACTGACAGCTACCTGAGTAAAAACCAGCAGGGCCAGGTATTTAATGGGCTATTCTACCTGTATGTACTTGTTTAAAATCTCAACTGACAATAGGGCTTTCCTTTGTAAAAAAAAAAAAAAAAAAAACCTTTTTCCCAGGTTTCACGCTGAAATGCAGTTTGATTTAAAATTGACACACCGCAAAATGCTCAGCAACACTTGAATGGATTTTCTTTTTAGTGACAGGTGAGTTTTGTTGTTTTCTAGATTTTTGTGCGTGATTTGGTTATTCTTCAGCTGGCTGACATGTGTGTGAGAGACAGTCTTCTGATATTTTATGCTGTCCTAAAAATATGAAAACAGTATTTTTCAGCTGTGAATTGGTAGAAAAAGGACTGTTGAGACACTGTTTGCAGTGTTATGTCGGTTTTCCATTTGCAAAAATGTTGACATCGATTTCTAAAGAAAAGGTTGATATTTATGTCACCTTCAGGCTCACCTAACACAAGGACTTGTGCATGGCTTGGTTTTGAGATCCCACACATTTTTACATGCTAATACAGTTTTACAGGTGCTATGACTTGGGTAAAGATGCATCAGTCTGAATTTTCTGGTCAATCTCTCACCTCCAATTTTTGTGAAGGTACAACTTGCTGATACCAGTGTTCGCCGAGTCCAATTTTTCCTTAACTATAATATATATAGTTTTATAGGTCAAAATATTTTTCTTAGCCTCCCTGCATTGAGGTGTTGATAATTATTTCTATTTCAGGTGACATCACTCTGTGAGAGAAAAGGCAGTCACACTAAATCAGGGACCCCTAAAGAAAGTATTCCTGAGCTTAACTCAGATTTCCAGAAGCCTGCCAGCATTTCCAAATGGCAGAAGTTGAACGCTCAAAAGAGTAACACTTTGCTGTATTCTGTGCAGCCTTCCTGTTTTCTGCTGTGAGTTTTGCTCTTTTACTCTCGAATGAAATGCCTTGCTGTGCCTTGAACAGTCTTATCATTGACAGCACATTTTATTTTTGCCTCATTCAGTCTTTTGAATAAAATGTCATAAATTTTGGTCACATTTTAGCGATCCACAATCATTTCCGTTTTAGTCTAGTTTGATTGTTCTCCAAGTACCAGCAGACAGGAGAGCTGCTGGGAACTTCAGTATGTTTCTTATAATAACATTATAATAACATTAAGATGACAGTAAAAGTGTTTCCATTCGTCATGTAAAATGTTACCATATGTCAGTTCTTGTGTGGATTATTCTTTCTATTTTAGTCCGAGACCATCTCTATACTGACTTGGGGGAAGAATCTCCACAGGAAACCATCATTCACTTCCTATTGCTTATTGAGATTACGTCTCATTGGCTAGTTTGTAACTTGTGCCGCCTTTCCTTACAGCTATAATTTGATCTGAATTTAATAGACCTCATCTCCTTCCAATATTTTAGTCTAATTTTTATTTGTTAATAAAATGTCTATTAATTTCGTAATAGTTATCATCATTCTAAATACATTGTATCTAGTTCTTGTAAGTTAAAAAAAAGGCTGTTGATGAAATATTTTCAACACACATTATTTGCAAAATGTACAATGTATTTCCTTTTAGATAGTTTCTTAAATCAATGGCTTCATTTTTCAACAGCTGAAAATAGCTTTGAGTGTTCTTCACTCAACACCATCATCCACACTGAAGAATGTTTTCAGTGTTACCTGGTGGTTCCTTTACTTAGTTTTATAGATATACGACCAGCAATTCAACGGGTCAAAACCGATCAAGCTAACTATTACCCTATTCCATTCAGCAGTAAATTTCTTACTGCCTTTCTTGGCAACAGGTTTTGTGTAGAGGTCAGAGTTTTTCAAGACGCTTGGAACATGCGGATAATTTAACTGCACAAACATTTAATGTAAACTCACAAAAGTGTCAGTTTAAAAAACGTAATTAGAAAATGCAAATAAGATATTGAGTGTTTAAATGGAGATTGGGTGGGAAAATTACTGGCTGAACCAGGGACAGACTGGGACAATAATCCAGGCTGGGATTTTGATACCATCCCAAGCCACCGCCAACAACTTAACGGATACCATCAAGACTGAGTTTAATTGAGCACACTTTGAGTGCACAATGTCTGGTCACATCAACTGAATACCTACAAAATAAATGTTTCTACTGTGGTCCAATATACATACCCACATCAGATAAGCAGAAATTATGTTCACCTACATTATGCTATGTATAAATCCCTTAAACACACTAATATGACAATCAATTATAGTGTGATACAACAAATGATTTGGAATTATTCTTTGACTTGTCTGATTTTGGTGGTACTGAAAAATAAATCCAAATCCTTGGAGTGAGGGCAGGAAAAATAATCAAATGGCTTCTCTTGACTTGCATGACTGTACTTGTCTTTCCTCATCTCTCACTCTCTCACTCAGTACTTCTGGCTGCTCTGCAAAATTGAAAGAACATTTTAAATCTATACTTTTAAAGTTAATTGTTTATAGATCATCATTAGTGAGGCACAAAGTAATCTAAGAGCATAGTCTGCTGGTGTGTTTTGTGCTGTTAAATTGTACCTGAAGGTTCCTGCTCTGACTTTACTGCTGCTGTCTACCACCTCCTTGAAAACAGGAGCTCTTGCAGCTGTGCTCACTGTACTGACACTGCTTTCTTCAGCACCTTTGTAAAGAAAAATCCAAAATCTACCCATAATTTTCCATCTATTCAAATTCACTAATTGACTATTTTTATGCATTGGCCATATTCATACAACAACAAATATAATTTTTTTTATTTTAACGGGATGTTACCTGGTCAAATAAAGGTTAAATTCAATAAAATATTTATTTGATTTATTTGTAAAAGTATTAGTATGTAAAATGTTGCTCTTGCTCCATTTTACATAGTCTACTTATCCAGCGCGCAGCCTGCTGTGTATCTCTGCCCTGCTGTCAGACAGCCTCTGAAAAAGAGAGGGGTGTGTCTGTCTTTTTCCTATCACTACTGCTGTCTGTGGGAGTTTCTGCCAGACAGATACCCGAGTGAGCCGCATGAACGGCAATGTTTTTTAAGCGCAACCCAAACCAAACCCTTGGTTCCACCCCTTTACTGAGCGGGCCAGGCCACCAGATAGTGTCCCGGTGCTCCCGATGGCAAAGTCCACCCCTGGGCTGAACACAGAAACTGCAGCAAAAATTTTTGGCTGTGGTCTGGTTTTCTTAAGAATCCAGCAGATGCAGGGATGTATAGATTTTATTTAATTGTTTCTGACTTTCTAAGTTTTCTCTCCTTATTTACAGCTTATTTACTGTTTATAAAGATGAGAGCAGAAGTAGTAGTTTGTAGCGATTGTCTTTTTTTGTTAAGATCACATTAAATCTACCAAACCAATTATTCTGGTGTACTGTGGATTGTTAAAGACATGTGGTGAAAAGAGCATTGCCGTTGGCTGCAGATGCCCTTAGTTTTCTTGTTTTTTTTTTTTTTTTTAAAGTAAGTCATCTGCTGCACAAACAGTTGATCAAGTCATAGCATTTCAAACAGTGCAGACAGAATTTCCCTCCAGGAATCTGGGAAAAGCATGGCCTTTAAACACAAAGACCATGTTTTCAGGCGTGTTCTAAAACAGAAAGCAAACTATTCATTAAAAAACAAAACATTAGAATAACGATCACTAACACATTGTAACTTCTAGAGAAACAATTATACCTTTATCTTTAAAAATATCTTTAAAACTGTGTCATCAAACAACCTAAAACTTCAATGTATAAAAACGATTTTCAGCATTTCCTTTACAATACTTTGCAGCCACAGGTGGTTCTACAGTTTCAGCGCCAAGTATTTTGGGATGTGACTCCATCACGTTTGCACATCTGGCAGTTGAAAGGCCTTTACCATTCTTCTTTGCAACATAGCTCAAGCACCATTGAATTAAATAGTGTGTCTGTAAATATCAGTTTTAAAGTCTTGCCACACTTTTTGTTGTTTGGAGTTGGTTCCAGACTGGGCCATTCATTCCCTATGCCTGATAAAGCAAAACATCCCAGACCAGGATGCTGTGACCACTATGTTTCATCATGGGTTACAGACAGTGTTAGTTTTGTATAAAGCCTAAATGTCCAGTGATGGTCCCATCTCGATGCAACACCTTCTTTACACCTTTGCTGTAAACCCATGGGTCATGGCATACTTCCTCTTATAGCTTTCTCTTCAAAATGGCTTTCTTCTTGGCTATCCTCCATAAAGGCTAGATTTGTGAAATGCACAGCAAGTTTTTTTCCTTTTGACCAAATCGTTCACATGAGCTGTGGATTTCTGCAGCTCCTGCAGAGTTACCAATGGTCTTTTGGCTGCTTCTCTCCTCATTGCCATCATGTTCTCATTGCCATAATCAGTTTTGGGGGACGGTCATGTCTTTTCTTTTTCAGTGCTCCATGAGATGCTCAAAGCTTGGAATACCTTTTTAAACATCTCTACAGCTTTGTCTGACCTGTCTGCTGTGTTCCTTGATCTTCATGATGCTTCATGGTGTTTGTTTCTTGATGGCCATTAACAAATCTCTGCGGCCTTCACAGAGCAGTGTTTGTAATCAGATTAAATTACATAGCTGCACTCTATTTGCTAATTAGGTGACTTCTGATATAATTTACTTGTTCTGGCTTTCATTTAGGGGTATCTTAGTAAAAAGGGTGGTGAATGCAAAAGCAAACCACACATTTAAGATTTTTTTTTTTTTTAAACCATTTATACTCTTCTTTCATCTTCACAAATATGGGGCATGAAAACATGCAATCTTTGCTGAGATTCTACAAGACCAAAAACTTCACAAGAGAAAGCACAAAGAGAAAGCAGTGATGTTAAGACTTAAAAAATATCTGAGCAAACCTAGAAATACCCATTTCATCCAACCATAATGAGAGGTCTACCTCTCTCCCTCTCCCTCTCTCTCAAGCTCAACCTCTCCTTCTCTCTCTCTCTCTCTCTCTATACACACACACACACACACACACAAACAATAGCAGCCCTGTGATGGTCGGAAGTGTTTGTTTAGAGGGCTGTCGGCCGGCCGGTCTGCTGCTGGGAAGCCAGCCCTGTGGCGGGAAGTCGGTCCAAAGCAGCGCTCACACTCCTCAGACACACGTCTGACACTGAGGCAGGTGCAAGAGGAGCTGCCTTATATATCAGCAGGGATTTGTTGATGGTGGAAACTTCTTTCTTGTTTAGAGGTATTTCACTTTTGTTTTGTAGTTTTTAGACCTTCAGTTTGCTCTTCTGTATCTTTATTTTGCAACATTTTTAGTCAGTTTATAATGATGCCATTTTTGTCTGTAGCAAATAATGACACAAACCTCATTTAGGGCTTTTCTGGTGGTTTGGGAAAGTTTTTATTATGCTGTTATAACATGTATTAGTACTCCTTTAACTAATGGTTTAGTCATTTGCTTTATAAGGAATGATGACAAATAGATACTTGGGCACAATGATGTGGCCTCATTAACTTCTCATGTTTTCACTCCTGAAAATCAGAAACAAACAGCTTTAACAAATACACACACGTTTTCTTCTGCAGATGTGGACTCTGAGCCAAATGAAGATGATTTCGGTAGTTTTGTAGAATATTTGAATCCCCGAATGAGGTTCCTGTGGCAGCTCTGCATTCTTGTTCCTAGAGGTTTTAAATAGCAAGAGGTTTCAACCCCCCTGGTAGGTGTGGTTGGGGTTCATCTCAGCAGGATAGGCCTGGCATTTATGATGGGACTCCCTCAGAAGCGTGTTTTCTGAAGGCGGCTGCTATGTAGGCTCCAACTTTAATCGAGAATTAAGGGGCAGCACAAGAGTGGTTCAGTCCACAAAGTGAGGTTTCGGATTCAGGGTATTAAAAGCCTGAGTTAGAGAGGGGGGCTCAAAGAGGGTTATTTTTAGGGAGCTTGTGGTATTCAGAGAAGGCCGTAGTCTGCATTCTGGCTGTTATAGTGTGCTATGCTGGGTCACCTAGAAAGACGGCATATGTCCAGCCTACTGACAGCTGTTTTTAAGGTCAGAGGTCACAGAAATGTTAGCGGGGGGGCAGTTTTAACTCAATCAGCGAAGACGATTCAGTTGACCAGTTCTTATGCCAATAAAGCATAGAAAGGGTTTGATGCTTTAATTTAACAAGAGTTGGCTACACATTTGATGAGGTTCATAGAAAGTTAAATGGTTCATAAACAGCACTACAGCATTTCATGCAACAGAGTTTTTTTAATGGCTACGTTTCTAACTTCCTGTAGCGTCAAGGTGTTCTAGTAGTTGTTAGGCATTAGAGGCGTGCAATTTTCAAGGTATACCTTGAGTAACAGAACGCAAAAATTAAAAACAGAAAATGCGGTGATAAGGTATGCCTGATCACTGGTACACTCCTATGTCTGGCGGTAATGCTAGCCTGTTGGTAAAAATGAAGGATGTGTTCAGGTTCAGCATTTTAATTGTTGTCCAGTGCTGCAGCTAACAGTATTTTTCTTATTATCTGAGTCAACAAAATACTCGATGTGTTTTGATACTGCTAGCGTGTTGGGTTTAAGGGCCATATCCTTTAGTCACCATAAGGAGCGGTTTGTGTGCAGCCCTGGCATTCCATCACTTCCTGCTCTCACAGATTTAGTATTTGTTGTGATTGATAAATATTTTGTACTTTTTTGGCCATAATTTTGCAGGTAATTCACTTATTGATAATTGGGTTGGGGATGTAGCATGAAATCTGGCTTGTTGGGTTTAGTTTTGTTTGTTTTTTTACCTACTGTTGATGCAACATTTTAGGTTGAACATGCAACTCTAATGAAGAATAGTTGTCTTAAACCAGGAGTATAGCAACATGTCCAATCATGATAAATCCTTCAATGGTATATTCAGAAAACGTTTAAAATGAGTATAACCTACTTGTACATGAATGTATTGCAATTTAAATGTTGTACTGGTGCTTTTATAAAAGGAGTTTGCTTACATAAAAAGATTGCACTGAACAAGAAAGAACAATGATAACATGGGAATGAGCTTAGCTTGGTTGATGTATCTTTAACTTTGTATGACACTCCTGGAATATCTACAGTCTTTATTTATACATTCAAATTGTGAAAATGAAAGAAATCCCTTTTTCACTTCAGCTTCTCACCTCACAGCTGTGCGCTTCCCAACAGGAGAACCATGGTGGGAACTGTAGGTCAGGCTATATTTAGTTGCTGCATATTAAGTGTAATTATGTCATTAATCGCTAGATAAATGGTACCCAACTGCCTTTTGCCCACACCCGGCGGAGTTAATAAAGGCCATAGTTTGTGTTTTACTTTTTTAATCGCTTTGAGGATTTCTGGCCCAGTTTTTTGGTTCCCTTTTCTGTGAGAATCATTTGTAGCCACTCTTATTTATTAAGAGTTTAATGTTCCAGCTTTTGCTAACTTCCAGATATTTAGCATGTTTTAACCTTTCTGTTTATTTCTGACTATTTGTGTAACCAGTTCTATAATGTATTGCTAATCTGAGATTATCATATCTACCTAGTTGGTACATTCGGCATGTATATGTAACATAAGAGGGGAGTGTTTGTGCCATTTTGATATCTTTTATGCTTCACCTGTTGTGTTTAATCATTGCCTACAACCTTTGATCATTTTCATTTAATGACTTGTTTTATATGGTTTACTTTATAATCACGTGACCCAGTCATCAGATTCTGGGCATAATGGGTCAGTCGATCTCTTAACAAAGCCAGTCTGCCTTTCAAATCCTCCTGTAGTCCAATGAAAGCTCAGCAGTCTGCTCAGGTTGCCAGGGCTGCTGTCATAGCAACTGTGCTGCTATAGATGGTTTGTTTTAGATTAACTCTGCTGACAAAGGTATGTTTGGTTTAACCTAGGCCATCAAAATAAGTCTTTATGCACCGTGCAACACCTAATTAAGACAATCGCTGCACAATAAGATCTCCAACCTCATTCCTAGTAAGTGGGCTGTCAGTCAGATTTGCTGCTAACAAGTTTGGTTTAATTAGGCCATAGAGAGGATTTGAGGGACTTGGTGATTTCATGGGCATCTTAATGTAGCTCATAAAGACCATATTGTAGCATAGGCAGTCTATTTGTATGTTTATGGGCTATCTTGCCCTTGTATAACCAAGTAAGAATTTTGTCAACTGAAAGTTGAGCCTATTTCCAGTGCAGTTGTGCTTCACCAGGGTTGCCTCTTTTCTAATCCATATCCTGTCATTCGTGGACAGTATCTAAAGGTTTAGTCATAGAGCACAGGATGTCTGGTTGGGAAGCTCTTTGCTTTTGGTTTTCAACTATAAAAGTGCTGGCTGCTCAAGATTGATAGAGGGATTGGGCCTTCGCCTGCAGTAATACATGCTTTGCCCTGGCATTTTGTTATAAAGAAGAAGCTGAGCCAAATGAAAGAGTGGTCCATCTACATTTTACCTCTCACCTGTGATCCTAAGGTTATCGTGACTAAGACGGACAAAGTTGCTAACATCAGAGGCAAAAATGACCTTCTATATGGTTGCCTGATCTGCCTTGCAGATAGGATAAGGAACCCTGCAATACAGTGTGAATTTTGGAAAAGAGTCTGTGGTTTTCCACATGGAAAGAAGTCAGTTTAAGTTGTTTTTTTCATCTGATCTGGATGTTTCTGGACACCCTTATTCGTTATAGCCTGGGAACACTTTATGATCCTTCAGGTAGAGATTGAAATTGTTTTTTAGAAGGAAATGTGTAGGTTTCCCTCCTGGACCTGTTACCTGAATGCATGAATGGAATAAAATGTGGATAATGTATGTTTACTGATTGGAAATAAATAGAAGAAGTAGTCAGTAAATAAGTCAATAAATAGCAACTCACTTCTGTTATGCTAACCTATCCTGTCAGTAGTTGCTAAATATTGAATATTTGCATTCCATATGTTTTCATCATGATTTTTAATGATCTGGCAAACTTTTCAAAGCAGGGTGGACTGCAAACTTACTTTTTTAAACAATAGATGTTTGTTTTCAATTTGAGTAATGCCTCAAATACATGCAAAAGACAGAGCAGCCTCACCTGGTTCCTCACATTAAAGATGCAAATCAGAATGTAAATATGAAGTTTGTTGACTTACTCTTGTGTCTTTATCTCACCAGATCGAGAACATAGATACTTGTCTGAGTTTCCTGGCAGCTAAGGGAGTGAACATTCACGGTCTGTCTGCAGAAGGTAAGCTGGACAAGTGCACGACTCTGGGTTTTACTAATTCTACACTTCATATATAAAGGCTCGTTAGAACCATATTTTTCTGCTTTCTCTGTCTGGTCCTCAGAGATTCGGAATGGGAATCTGAAAGCAATTCTTGGACTCTTCTTTAGCTTATCTCGCTACAAACAGCAGCAACAGCAGGTTCAGCGGCAAAACTCCCAGCCCGCTCTTCCACCGGCGGCACTAACCCAGAACACACACTCTTCCCTCAGCCAGCAGAGCAGCGCTCCGGCACAGCTCAGCCACTCTCCGCATGGGACTCCCGCCCCCACAGCGCAGAAAGCAGCACAGGCCGAAATGCAGTCCAGGTGAGCCTTGTTGGCAAAATCTATGCAGCTTAACCATGAGACACAGTGGATGAATTTGTCTGTTTCACTTTCTGTTTCAGCTATTAAAATCCATCATTTTGACATTTCTGCCTTCTTGCTCACATTCCATATCATTTAAATTCTAAATCTAAACCTCACTTCTCTCCCTGTCCTCTTCCGTATCTCCTGTCTCTTTTCTTCTCCTCTAGGGATGCTTGTCAGAGTAAACTTCTCAAGTTTTCCATTGGTCAGAAAAAGAGCTCTAGGTCAGCTTCACTTGCACTTGCGATTTCTTGCCCCTTCGTTTCTTTCCTCCACCACACTTCCTATGCTGACCCCTTTCTAGAATTAGACAGCTAGACATTGCCCCTAATCAAAAATAACTTTTCTTTTGAACTTTAATGAGGCTTGTGTTGTTTCTTTCTCTGTGATTAAGGGCAATCTCTACTACATGCACAATCAATAATGCATGAGTGATAGTGCTCAGCAAGAACTAAAGCTCCTGGCTCCACTTTCAGACGGTTCTTGTCTGTTTCTGGCATCACGCCTCATTTGACAGGCCTGCTAAATGGGCTGTAAAAGACCTTTAGATAACCCTTAAGTAAGTAAGTGTGTGTGGGTTGGTTTTCTTGACAAGAACATCCCCCATATAATGTGACATTAATAATTAACACAGAATCTGTAGCAGGAAGTGTGTGTTTGAAGTGATGCGTGACAGAAACTTGCCTTTGTTCTGTTTTGTTTGGTTCTGTTGACAATATCCCAGTTTTTCAGCATGTATTTTATTCTAATGTAATAACTTCCCTTGAAACTGAGTTGAAGACAGTTTTGCATGCAGCCCTTCCTAGATTTTGATTTGCTGCACCTGCACCCCTACAAAGACACAAGGACACCTACGAAGTGATGCAATGCCTCCATCTTCTGATGAACATGTGTAACTACACTGTGAAGAGTTGGGACGCAATTGTTGTAGTATTTTAACAGACTTGGTTATTTCAAAATTTGTATGTTTTTTTGTGTGCTTTAATTAAAAATGGCTAAAAAAATAGTTTTAATGATGCTATAATTAGATGAATATAATTAGATCTTCTAAAGCACTGCAGATGCAACTTTTAATTAACCATCCTTCAAGTAGGATAGCCAGTATGTTTTTGTCATAAAAAGATGGAAACAATTTTTTTTGCAGTTTTTCTTGATCAAATACATTTCTTTTATCAGGATAGATCAGTTACACTTATCAGGCATAGCATTATGGCCACTGAACATTTTGACAAGTGAAGTGAATACCACCAATTATCTCTTCATCATGACACCTGTTTGTGGGTGGAATATATATTAGGCAGCAACTGAATATTGTTTTCAACATGTCAGTAGCAAGAAAATTGGACAAATGTAGAGATTTGAGTGAGTGTGACCATGCCTAGCCAGCTGTCTCAGAACATCTCTTGTTGGCTGTTTCCAGTCTTCAGTGATAGTATTTATCATAAAGTGATTCAAGGAAGGAGCAGTGGTGAACCCGTGACAGATTCATGGGGTAGCCACCAGTCAGTGCACGTGGAGAACAAAGGCTGGCCCTAGTGGCTGATCCAACAGATGTGCTAAGGAAGATATTGCTGGTTCTGATTGAAAGGTGTCAGAATAAAAAGTGGATTGCAGTTGCTGTGTATGGGCCCAGGCCATTCAGGGTGCCCATGCTGACACCTGTCCAAAACCAAAACACCTACAATGGACCTGTGAGGATGAAAACTGGAGCACAGAGGCATAGAAGAAGGTGGTCTTGTTAAAGAATCAAATCTTCTTCTACATCATCTGGATTATTAGGTGTGTGCGTGCTGCTTACTCTGGAGAAAAAATGTCACCAGGATGCACTTTTAGAAGAAGGTGAGCTGGTGGAAGCTGTGGTGCGTTGGGCAACGATCTGCTGGGAAGCTACATGTCATCCATTTAGATGTTACTTTGACACATACCACCTAACTTAGCATTGTTACAGGCAACGTAGACCCGTCAGGATAATGTGCAATGTCACAAAGCAAAAATGGTTCAGAAATGGCATGAGGAGAAGAATTTTAAGGTTTTCACATGGCCACCAAATTCCCCAGATCTCAATCCAATGATCATTGTATGTCAACTGTTAACAGATCTGCTGTATGGTGCAATTTAAAAGAATGGCTGAGGCAATTGGCCAAGATAAACGAGAAAGATATCCATGACTCCATGTGTTTCTGGTTGCTGATGGTTAAATACTGCACTCATCCTTCTGAGATGAGAAGACATTACACCTTTGAGCTTTTAACATTGTGCTGAGGGTCGGCCTACATCTGATACCTGTATGAGACCTGTATGGTGTGCAATTTATTAATGGTTGAAAATGTTGCGGGGTTAGTGGAATGAGCCGTCAGGCTGAATATGGCCAAGGAAGCCAGCAATACAATTGGTAACAGCTACAAAAATTATCTGTTTGCTGGTTGATCAGAGCCACATGTGGATGCACTGAAAGTACTTAATTGTTGTTTTACTATGTTGAAACATAAACACATTTTTCCATTTCTGGTCTGACAGTTGTCGTAACCTTAGAGGGTATAAAGCAAAATGCAATAGCTGTTCTCCTGGGAGAAGCACACACAAGCTGCATACTCTTCAACAGAGACTTTAAATCCAGTGAGGAAAGGCATTAGACTGACTGGTCCTGATATAATTGAAAGCTGAATGATCTTAGAATTTCTCCATCTACATAATGAGGTTAAACCTTCTACTCCGCGGTTTCTGGCCAAAATCAATCAAGTGAACAGCCTGCTGGAAATGAGTTATTATAATATGCACCTTAGCTGAACTCTAATCTGCTTATCACATTCTCCTCTCAGTCTCTAAGAACAATGATGTTGGCACTAGTGAATTAGCTTTTTATTAACATTTATTAACACCTGTTGGCCACAGCATGGTTAGATTACAGCTTGACATACAGACCTCACTAAAGACAATTGATCGACTTTCAACATGGAATCATTCTGTCATACGGGTAAAGTATTTTGTCTAATCCATGTTGGGAAGTGAAGGAGCAGTACATGAAATCTGAAGCTTGTGACTGCCAGATGTACCTGTCTTCATTAGATTACTGTAAATGTACGAAGCAAAACTAAAAACCAAAGAAGAGCTGTGATACAAGCCAGACATTCACGTTTGTTCTAATTTTCGGTCCTTGTTAGATAAAGCCTGATAAGACACAACTCCCATAGACTCACTGATCTTCAGTATGGCTACTTAATATCAGTAGAAGCTGCAGTTTGTCGCTGAACTGGAAAACAGAAAGGGAGCGTGTTTTTTCAGGAAATCAGTGCAATCAGCAGATCAGAAAACTTAATATTAGCTTGTAGATTGTTGCCTGATAAATTTCCGGTTATCAGAACCTGAAATTTTAAAACTGGAGAAGACAAAGTTATCTTGTGGGATTTATTTATTTATGTGCCTAATAATAATAATAATAGCCAAATCTTTTCCTATTCATAGTTGTCTTTATGAATCATAATTTGTCAGACACATCTGTCTGACTGAATAAGTATAGCTCTTTCTGTGTTTTTATCTTTTTCTGAGAAATTTAACAATTTGATATTCACAACAGTTCTTTGTTCTAAACCTGTTCTAACCTGTACCATGTGAAAAAGTCCTTTTTGTGTTAAATCAAACCAGCCTTTACATTTTATAGCTACCTTGTGGAAGCTTAAATGTCTGGCCTATTTACTCCCCCTCTACACCCCTTTCCCTAGTTTTGTCTTTTTTTACGCTGATCTCGTCCTCTGTTCACCAGACTTCCTGGCCCGGCAACAAGGGTGTCCACTGCTGGCAGTGACATCCCTACCAGAAGCTCGGTCAGTGCTGCTGGGAACAGGCGCAGTCAGGGCTGCGGTGACAAGACCAAAGCAAGTTTACATCTGAACAAAGGTAGGCCTGAGAAACTTCACATAGACTGCCATACTTTTTGCTATAGATAGTCAGACAAGCACCTTCACATACAGTTTTTGGTGGTGATCCCACAGACATTTAATTCGTGGAACTTGCACGAGCTGTTGCCTACATTTAATTCATATTTTAATTATCTTACTCTTAACCATAACTTGACATCATTTATGTGTTATTACTCTTTGCCCTTGATCTCTGGGCTCTTTGTTGTGTTGCATTTTGACTAACTCTGCTGTTTACATAAATCCTGCGTGCAGAGGTGGAATTGGCCATCTTGCTCTTCCAAGACTGAGGCCCAGTTTGCAGAAGGGTTTCTGAGAGTGTGGCAGCATTGTCACTTTAAAACTCAAAACAGAGTTTTTATACAGAACCCAATAAATATTAAAACAGAAGAATATTCTTCCAGTCCAACAAAAAAGCTTTCCATAAATCTTCACCCAAAAGGTTCAAAGTAAAAAAAACTATCCCCATAAGTGTGCTTTTGTAGGATACATTTCTTCCTGCGTAATCTGAATTTACCCTGGGAGAAGCAGTGGAAATGAAGAGGATCAAAGTGCGGCCCCAAAACACCAACCTGGTTCTGAGAAAGGTTTCCTGAAGTGGAGCATGCTTAGTTCAATCTGAGATTGATCACAAGTGCAGGGTATTTGCATCAGGATTGTTCATTCAGTCTGCTACAATGGTCTATAAGTATTTATTTTATTCGCTTAGTTTTTCCAAGCAGCATTCATTTTAAATTATTAAACCAGAATAGGAAAGCTACCCACTTCAAAGTGCAGTTAACAGACGATCCTCTTAAAACCTGTGTGCAAAACAAGGTAATGTACTTCTGCATTCCCTCTAGCTCCTGGGAAAGGATGATTTAAACAAAACTATTAATTTGATATTGGAGAATAGGTCTTCTCTCTGGTGTGTGTTTGTATTAGTGTCTTAATTTTATTCCAATCCTGATATTTGGGAGTAGATACAATAAAAACGGTGCTTGAAGCAGCCTTTGTGACCATTCAGTGGACCCGACCTTTATATGGACTTTGTTAGTGTCCAGTCTAAACTCATTACCCTGCATTACACAGAAGATTTGACCGAGAGTTGTCTTTGTGTTAAACAGTGCCAGATTAACAGAGTCCAACACTGTGAGCTGCACTGTTGCCAGTTACTTTGATGAGCGCCTCTACCCGAGATGGAGGCTTTTGCTGCTGTATACTGGGAGGTCTCATGCATTTGTACATGGTTATCGTCAGATCAGTAAAAAGAGCTCTGCAGATTCTGACATTAAGGGGATGCAGAGAACCTTTTAATTGATTCTTTATTTGCTGTGATTAACTTTGCATTAAATCATGGTTTGTTTTAGAAGTGGTGCAATTGTTTTTTTCAGTAACTTATTCTGTTCATTTGAAGTTGTATATTAGATCCATCAGGAGAGACTATTTTTGTTCATGTCTAATCAGACAATGATATTTTGCTGAAAGACTTCTCATTAATACTAAATAAGGGGAGCTTTTGTGCATAAAAGTTGCAGTAAATAGTGTTGGTTTCTTGTGAACACTTGTATGAAGGGGGACCATCAGCTGATGGATGAAGCATGAAGGAAGCAGCTGATCTTAATTGCTGGAAAAATATTTGTAGTTCAGTCTTGGGTCAACAGGAAAAGCACGGCGAAAATAAATGAGAAAATGTCTAAGATACTCCAAGACGTAAAGGTTGTTTTATAAATTTCCACAGAGTGTGTATGGTCGACACCATTTAGAGTGTAGAAAGCTCTAGAAATCATTGTAGGTCCCATTGATGCAATTATAGCTGGAAGTCTTTTGGGGGGGGTTGCCCTAACCACAGTGATATCCAAACCTTTTGCCACATGGGCCAGTATCAAAAAGTAGAAAATACATGCAGCCCTCGGGGTGGACTTTGGACACCCCTGCTCCTACTAGCTTTGCATATTTAGAGAAATAAAGCCTCAGACAGGGTATTCTAGTAATGTCCTTCATTTAGCTACATCCATCTTTCCATTATCTCTCTTTAGCTTCCCTTTGCTTGCTGGAGTAAAGCAAACCCTCAGCATGATCCTGCCACCACCATGGATCGCTTTTTGTGAGAATGACATGTTCAAGGTGTTGTGCAGTTTTAGTTTTGCGGTGCACATCACAGTTTGCATTTAGGTCAAAAAGTTACTTTTTTACTCTCATTTGACCTAAACACATTTCACATTTGCTGTGTCCTCTACATGGTTTGTAGCAAGCTGCAAATGGAACTTCTTATTGTTTTCTTTCAGCATGTCTTTCTTCTTCTGTGGAGTCCACATTTGTGGAGTGCAGACTTAAACCTTGAGCTTTGATCTTTGACCTGGTGTGTTTTTTGGTTTGCATGATGCACTTGGTTTTATTTAAGGTTACTGTTGAAAAGCGAAACTAAATCCAACCATTGTGTTGACTTAATAAATAAAACATAAAAGTTTTTGTTGTAACATGACGAAATGCAAAACATTTCAAGATGTATGAATACTTTTAAAAGGCTCTGCCTGTATTAAAATGACCACAGAACCCTTGCACTTCCCGTTCTCCAAACTCCTCCCTCATAATGTCTTTGGACTACACTCCTCCTCCCTCCTGGCCTCTCTCCCTGGATGTCTGGCCACAGTTTGGGTCTCTTCCCTCCTATGCTGTCCATCTACTTTTTTCTTTACTTAACTTTCCTGCTTGATGTCTGCAGCACCAGCAAGGTTTGTCATGTATAACTTGTAAACCACCTTCTGGTAGAAACTGTAATAGTTCTTTTGACATATTTATATCATTTTTTTAAAGATTGTTATAAAGATATTGTCAGATATAGTTTCATTTAGTTTTGTGTTTTCCCTTTGGGGTACCAGCTAATTTCTAATAGTACCTTTTTTACTGATTTTGTAATAGCAGTTTCTAACTTTTAATTTTACATGCATGTATAAAACATTGCTACTGCAGTTTCAGATGTTCAGAGACACTCATGCTGCATCTGCTATGAGGCCAGAGCTGTTCTGTGTCAGTGCCTGTGACACCAGAAGTAAGTCATGTTACCAGGGAGAGCCACGGTACAGGACCACTTCTAAATGTCCTCTTCTGCTCTGTGTTAATATGAGCTGACAGAATCTGAGTGTTCACTAATTTACACTGAACAGAGAGAGCAGGGGGCACCTGTGGTTGTGTTTGTGCATGTTTCTGTGTGGAGTTTGGATGTCTGCTGCTTTTACTGAATGAATAGCTTTCTGATGAGCTATAGCGTCACTGTTTGAGTTTATTCATGTGGAGAACGTTTAAAAAGTAAAAAAAACTCCTCACAAAAGCTCCCTGTCCCTCTTGCTTTTCGGAGCACAATGAGCGAGGAGCAAGAGGGATGCCTTCTGAAATCAGACCGTGATAAGTAAGCAAACACCTGCAGGCTCAAAATGAAGCGGCAATGAATGGGTCAGTAAATTAAAAAAAATGCTCAAGGTGTCCCCTTCTCTGTGCAGAATATTAAGCCTCCCTGTCGGTTAACAGGACACGTTTTGGTCTGGACAAAGTATATGCAATGATGATTATAATTATGGCCGATGCAGCTTACCACCCGGGACGCTCTTCCATGAGAGGACAACAGGTCAAGTCAATGGAAAATAAGTGCTAAGACACCTGTTTTGTGTATAATGTAAGCCAGGGGTGTTAACCTCCAGTCATCAGGGCCCGATGCCCTGCAACATTTTGATGCATTCCTGTTCCAACACACCTTAAACAGTTGGCTTACTTATCTCCTCCACAAAGTCCTGCTCATAGCTTGAATTTTTGATGGGACAAGCTTGCACAACACATATTCCAGTTTGAGTGTGGGCGTGTGTGTTTGTATCTATGTATATGCAAGTGATTTGTACCTGAGTTGGGCAGTAATTTGGTGGCTTGTTTTTGAAAGCTTGACATCTTGTGACTGGTGCAATCATGAGAAGAGCTGTCGGGCTTTTGATCTGAGTTATATAAGACATATCAGCGGATGTCACCTTTATTACATTTACAGCTTGTTTTCCATCTTGCACAGCTCTGCTAACTGCTTTTGCTTCAGTTTCAGGCCCTACAGATTATATAGTTCCAACCGTTTCTGTTTAACGTGACAGGCATGCTCAGACATGTCTGCACGCACTGTTTGAGTGTTGACACTGTGTGAAATTGCAGCTCTTTCCTCTGTTTCAGACAGACTTGAACACATACATTTTCAAAGAGCCACGAGTGTGAAAAGCCATAAAAAGAGCTTTAAACTCCATTCTGTGATTCCTTGAGAGGCTTTTATATTACCACGATGCTCTGAGAAGAGAAGGCAACTAGACTGAGCCAGAATCAGAGGATGTTCAGACATATAGGAGGTAGAAAAATGGGGTGGTCTGTTTTTGCTTTTAATCACTAATGGCTGCAGCAATTAAGCAGTTAAGTCAAACTCTCAAATTCTTTCAGCATGTTTCCTGAATCAGCCAGCCCAACAACCAAAGTTAACAAATGTGATCAGTGTAATTTCCGGATTTAGCCTAAGGCTGCAGAGGGTTGTATTATTAGTGACCCGCTCGCTAAACCAGCTAAGAAATAATTTGTTTATTTTGGAAGGAAACTGCTTCCTTCTGTGCTTTTTTGCAGGTAATTGAAGGCAACAAACATGTAAAAGTAGAAAATCTAAGGATATGGTTATTGGCATGAGCCAAGTGTTCGTCTAGCCTATAGAATAAGGTTAACACGTTTTTTTGTCTAGCACCATTCATACAAAAAGGTAATTCAAAGGGCTTTACATGAAAATTAAAGAACAAAGGCAAAACATCCATTAAAAGAACAATAGAAAAAAATGAAGCATCACATAAGAGATTCAGTAAAATGCTGATGTAAAACCAAAAATAGCCAAGGCATGATAAGAATGAACTGAATATACTTTGACTTTTATAGGAAAGCTCCAGTAAACAGTATTTTGATTTCTCATTTGAAGGAGCGTACCTTCTAGTACAAGAAACTTCTAGATTTATTATTAGTAGTCCTGGTCTGCCTGTAGATCTGAAGTAATTTTGCAGCGTACCAGACAATCCCACCCATGTTCCAGTCTTTTAATCATTATGTTATAATTGACTGTGTCAAAGCAGCACTGGGATCCATTACTGGTGAGTAAGTACTGAGACAAAAGTTTCAGATGGATCACTAAGTCATTTAAAAAATTACGTTTCTTAAATATTTCATCAGAATAAACAGAATGTAAACAAAAAATAATAATATTTTCTCCAACTAGTGGTTCTTGACTTGGCATCCTAACTGGAACATGTAATTCCTAGTAATTTGGTCCAGTCATGTCAGCAACCAGCTGGCTCCAAGTCAAAAGCATTTCCATGCCCTACGTGTCTCTCTCTGTTCCTTTCTGACCCAAAATCCAAATTGACCCAGTTCTGTGAAAGTACAGACCTTACTGCTGGCCCACATCAAAGTTTCATTCACCCCAAACCTGAACTGCATGCCCCACCATTCTCCCACTCCACTCGGTATGGTTCCCATCTCACCAATAGGAATCCAGCTATTAGAAACCTGACTCACTTTGTTAATAGCTAACTACTAGCACATCTAATTGGGCCCTAATTACTTCCTAATGGCTGCTTTGTTCCATGCTGCTCACAGTAAATGCTAAGAGGATGAGAAAGTGAAAGCTGCTTTGTGAGTCCCAGTTTCCAATTAGGACATGAAAGGCCTGGAAACATAAATAAAGAGACGATACTGATGAAAATGGGTATACAATAAGTGTGATTCCTTAACACTATGTATAAATGCTGAACAATTGTCATGATGTGAATTAAATAATACAGTTTAAAATATTGTACGATGTTCTATCTTAAATAAAATGTAATTCATAAAAGTGATGATTTTTCCGGTGTTCTTAGCCAGAAGGTTCCCTATTCCTTTTATTCAAATTTCAAATAATCTTATTCAATCATTTTTGATGCCATGTACCATTTCTCACTATGCCTGTGCAGCATTATCCTATATTAAAATGTTCCTGAAACAAGCAGATTTGTGTGGGGAAGGACCTGGAAAATAATTCTGTGCATTATGTGTAAAGAGGACTGTAACTTATTAGTAGGAGGTTTAGCAATCACTTCAGGGTGTCGGGTCAGGACTGCAATTTATATGTTCAGCCGAGTTGAGATGACACAACACAATGTCCGGGTCCAATCTTCGAGTTGTCTTTAATAAGGCATCAACATTGTTCCATACAGGTATCAGCAGTTTGTAAGTGTGTATGTGTGTGTGGTTTTCTACAAAAAAGGGAGATATAAAACCAAAAAAGCAATTCTTAGTACTAGTCTATAAGTACCCTTTTAAACCCAAAGATAACTAAAATTGTCCACATAGGGGAATAAACCCCATGTGACTAAATGCTAACCATAAAAAACTAATAATTAATTAGAAAATGTACAACATTAATGCACATGGAAATAAAACAACAGCTGCCAGTAACACCCCTAATGACAAAAGGACTTACAGCACAAAAAAGTAAATTTAAAAAATGTAAAAAGGGAAAAAGCAACAACCTAACAGGATTAAATGGAGTTAAACAGAGCTTAATTACCAATGCTAAGCGGCTAGCAGTTGGGCTCCCCAAAACTATAAAAAAAAAAACTATCTCAAAACTATTCCCCAAATACAGCTTTAAGTTTTTTAAGAAAACAAAGGGTAGAGCACAAATAGTATTACTCACTTTTAAAATGGAACCACACCCTTAAGGGGGCTGGATAAAAACAATACCCTTTCATGCTGATCCCTCTCAAAAAAACGTAATGCTCCAAAACTACAGTGCAGGCGTTATGGGGGTCTGATAGCCATCTAGTGGTAGAAAAATTAAGAACTACGGGAAAAAAACCTTAAAAAAAAAACACTGGAAACTAGAGGGCTGAAAAAAAAGTAAATGACGCCCTTTTGTACAGCCGTCCCCAAAATTTTGGGTATTATTAAAAATTTGGCCCTTAGGTGTCTTCATTGTCCTGTGGTAGGGCTGGCAGTTTTAATCAGACGAACAACTGGACGAGTGTAAGTCCTGCCTTTTAACTTGAACGACAGCAGTCCTCACACGTCTATCTGCCTCCAGGTATGACGCTCTTAAACGTCCCTACTTGCCAGAGGGCTCTTGGTGTCTGCTGATCAACGATGAGTACTGTAGTGCCCACTGTGATGTCTATCCTTCTCTGTTTTCCATTTCTGCCTGGCTTGTAAAGGGGAAGAAAGTGTTGAATGTAATGTTTTCCGGAAAGTGATCCGCTAAAATCTGGGGAATGTCGCCCCCAATTTTCTGGCTAAACATTTCAGACTCGGGGAAGACCACCTGTGGAAGGGGGGGAAATCTGGTCCCCCCCATTAACAAGCAGTTGGGGGCATGACTGGGTCTGGGTCGGCGAGGTCCGAGGAAATGTAGCCCAGAGGCCTAGAGTTGAGAATGCCCCTCAATTTTCAACAAGGAGGGGTTTTCCACCACCTCCTCTGGCACTTTGTCAAACTCCTCCAGGATTCCGTAGGGCCATTCTTTACAGATCTTACCTCACCCTCCCAAGATCCACCGAAATTAGGAGCATTCGGGGGTTTTTTTAAAGCGGAAGAGAAACCCGTGTTAACAGCGAGCTGATCCTTAACTGCTGGTTTTACAAGGCACTGAAGGCTTCATGAAGCTCCTTCTTTTTTATCCCCCCTTTTAAAATTAGTGCCCTGGTCTGAAAGGATCTCATAAGGCTTTCCTCTTTTCCGAGCTATCACCCTTTGAGTGATATTAAGAATGAATCCGGGTCCATGTTCGGGAGGAGGTCTAGATGGACAGCTCGAGTTGTAAGGCCCTTTTGTACAGGATGCCCCCCCCTCTTTCAATATGTCTTCCCCCCACCTTTACCATCATAGGGCCAAAAACAGTCCACGCCTGTTGAATAGAAAGAGGGGGGGGGAAAAAGCCTTAAAACGGGGAGGGTGGTAAATTCCCCTTTTTGGGGACTTGGGGGCTTCCTCTCCATTTCCTGCAATCCCCCAACAGTTATGCTGGTGCTTCTTGATAGCTTCCCCTCTTCCCCTCTTAGCAACCAGTATTTCCTACGCATTTCAGCAAAAAAACCCACGCTCTGATCCAGGATGGGTTTAGCTGTTTGTCATAATGCTGAATCAGGAGTTTGGAGACGGGGTGAGAGGATGCAAGTAGAATGGGATGTAGCACATCTGAGCTTAAATTTTTTTCACATCGACGAAACCCTCCCCTAAACACGGATTAGGCCTGCAGTTTTGGTCAAAATTTCAGGGGCGAGGTGTGAGCACCCCTGCTAGTAGATGGAAGAGTTTTTGTCAGATTTGAGTAAAGCCCGTTTCCCCCCAGGAAGTTCTTTTTCTGTGCATGTCTAAGGAAGAGCAAGCTCAGTATTTTTGTAGTCTTTAGCAGTGGGAGGCGTGCCACTAGCCGCCCCGGGGTATTTCGCTCATGTAGTAGCTTTTTCTAGTAGCTCTTGAAAGGGTTTTGTTAAAAACTGCTGAATGCGGGTATAAGCTGATTTTTTAAATCGGATGTCAGAAAAACCAAAACCCACTGTACTCCTCAGCTCCTCTGTTACTTCTGTAACTTGGGCTTAAAAGGGTACTTCAGGCCCTGGTCGGATGACTGGAGAAAAAAATGAGGGTCCACTGTTTCCAGCGGTTCACCCCTCCAGTGAGGCTGAGATAGCATTTTTTCCCCTGGGTTGTATATCGTCTGCTGGGTTAGAGGCTGAGTCAACGTAGCGCCAGGCTCTGATTTTTGATAACTCCTGTATTTTCTCCAACTCTTGTGCCTACAAAAACACTTTATATCTGCAGGAATCATACCACCTCTTGGATTTTGATGGTGAATTTTTAGCAGCACCGAAGCTAACTGTGCTCCCGGGTTAAGGTCGCCACATAACTTGAGTCGAGGTTATTAATAGTTCCCCTTCTTGGGGCAACTCTGGATCTGGCAGCCACAAATGCCACTTGTACTTGTCCATTACCATCGTCACTGCGCAGATACGCCCCCCACAGATCCGTAAGGCGCGTTCTGATGAATAAAAAAACCATGAATGGTCTGATTGGGGGGTACTACAGCCTGCGCTCGGGACAGTGTAGCATCGGGCAAGGTGATCTGGGATAACTGAGGAAGTTCTTCTTCACATAATTTCCAGGCTTGAAGCAGATCCTTTGGGAGATTGGGATCGTCCCAACCCCTTCTCTTCTTATCCCAGAGAAGGGCCTGCACAATGATCTTAGCTCTGGGTTGTGTATGGAAAATAATAAAACCCCAGAGGATCATATTGTTGTGCAAGGGGAAGACGGTAGATTTTTGCGCATAGACGGTTTGGCGCAATCACTTACACTGCCAAAACAGTCCAGGTGTGCGCTCTTGAGGTTTTCAGCTGACTGTTTTTGCAAACCAAAGTGTACTGCTCTGTGACCTTGAGTCTTGGGTAAAATCTTCAATGACAGAAGGAACATTGCTGACCCATTCTCTGAGCTCAAATCCACATTTCCCCAGGAGTAATGTTGTGCAGTTGACTCCCCACCTGCTTGGGCCTGCTCTTCCGACTGGGGGCTCTGCAAACAGTTATCGACATAAAAAGCAGCGCCCTACTGATGGGCGAACATCCTCTCCGGGGCCCCAGTGTCCCTCTCGGGACGTGAGTCCGGGAAAGGGGCAAAGGTGGCACAAAACATGGACTACATTTTTGCCGCCGAATGGGAGCACTTTGGCCATTCATAGATAGTAGGGTCCTGGTCAACTTTAATATCTCGCCACAGGAAACCTAAGCAGGGTTTGTCCTCATCCAGCAGCCGGACCTGATGAAACATTCCTTTCACGTCACTTCTGATAGGTACTGGGTGTTCTCGGAACCTGAGGAGGACTCCCAGAAGACTAGCTCCAAGCGTTGGTCCAGGAAGAAGGTGGTCATTGAGCCTCTGCCCATTGAAAATGTAGGAGCATTTAAAGACTATACGATACTTCCCATTATGCTCGACAATGTGATGCGGAATAAACCAAGAAAAGTTACTCTCCTTAGCTTTGGCTGGGAGTATTTCTTTGACATAACCAGCATCAATGAGCTTGTGGATCTATTTGGAATAGATTGCAGCTTTCGCTGGATCTTTAGCTAGCCGTCTTTCTGTACCACATAGTTGTGGCAAGACTGCTTCTTCACCTGCATGGAGAGAGGGAAGATTCTGTTTCCATAGTAATGGAGTTGCATACCTATTTACATTGTCGATCATTACTCTGGGGGTCTTCTCTTCTAGTATGCGGACTGCCTCTGTATCTTCTCTTGACCTGGTGATCAACAGCTCACTCCTGTATTAGAATCAGAATCAGCTTTATTGCCAAGTTTGTACATACAAACAAGGAATTTGACTCTGGTACACTTTGCTCTTTGGTTTTTGTTTTTTCACTACAGAATATACATATTTACAATGTACAAATATACACATATATAAATAAAAAGGTGCATTTGCAACATCTGTCTGCTGTTGTTTTGTACTCTATTGAATGTTCAACAGAGAAACAGCCTGGGGGAAGAAACTGTCTCTGTGGCGGCTGGTTTTAGTGAACAGCGCTCTGTAGCGTCGGCCCGAAGGCAGAACTCTAAACAGTTTATGTGCAGGGTGTGTGGGATCTGCAGAGATTTTAGCAGCTCTTTTCCTGACCCTTGACCTGTATAAGTCCTGGATGGAGGGGAAGGTCAGCCCTGATGATTCTCTCTGCAGTCCTGATTTTTTCGTTGCAGTCTGGACCTGTCCTGTTTTGTGGATGAACCAAAACCACACTGAGATGGATGAAGACAGGACAGACTGAATGATGGCAGTGTAGAAGATGACCAGCAGCTCCTGTGGAAGGTTGTACTTCTTGAGTTGCCTCAGGAAGTACAGTCTCTGCTGGGCCTTCTTTCGAACAGTGTCTATTGTGTGAAGAACATCTCAGGTCCTCAGAGATGGTGGTTCCTAAAGAACCTGAAGTGATCCACAGCCGACACGGTGTGTTGTTGAGGATGGTGAGGGGGTATATGGAGGTGGTGTTTCCGAAAGCCACTACCATCTCCACAGTTTTTGAGTGGGTTTAGTTCCAGGCAGTTTCTGACTACACCAGTGTATCAGGCGATCCACCCTCCTGTCTGTATGCAGACTCATCACCGTCCTGGATCAGTTCCAATGACAGTGGTGTCATTTGCAAACTTAAGGAGTTTCACGGACGAGTCCGCTGAGGTGCAGTCATTTGTGTACAGGGAGAAGAGGAGTGGGGAATAGAACACACCCCTAGGGGGCACCAGTACTTATTGATCTGGTTCGGGAGAGATGCTCCCCAGTCTCACCTGCTGCTCTCGGTCCGTCAGGAAGCTGTTGATCCACTGACAGGTGGAGGCTGGGACGTTGAGCTGGGTGAGCTTCTGGTGGAGGATGTCTGGTATGATAGTGTTGAAGGCCGAGCTGAAGTCTACAAAACAGGATCCTGGCGTAGGTCCTGGGTGGTCGAGGTGTTGCAGGATGAAGTGTAGACCCAAGTTAACAGCATCATCTGCCGACTGTTTGCTCGGTAAGCAAAACTGCAGGGCGTCCAGTAGAGGGCCTGTGACGTCTTTCAGGTGCTTCAACAACAAACCGCTCAAAGGATTTCATGACCACAGACGTCAGGGCTACAGGCCTGTAGTCATTTAATCCTAGGATGGGGGTTTCTTGGGCACTGGGGATGATGGTGGATCGTTTGAAGCAGGGGGGGACCTCACACTTCTCCAGTGACTTGTTGAAGATCCGGTGAAGATTGGAGCGAGTTGATTTGCACAGGCTTTTCAGGCATGATGGGGAACATTATCAGGTCCTCCAGCTTTTTTGTTTTTCATGCGCTGAAAGAGCCTATTTACATCTTCCTCAGAGATCTTTAGTGCAGGCAGAGGATCTGAAGGTAGAGGGTTTTGGTTGCTTTACTGGTCGAAACCTGTTCCTGAATGGGATGTGGGGAGTTTGGGTTTGAGGGGTGAATGGCTTCTTTGTCATGTCTGCAGTAAAAACCATTCAGACGGTTGGCCAGGCGAGGGCCTTTTTTAAGGAAGGGTGGTGGGGCTTCTGTAGGCAGTCAGGTTTTTTCAGACCAGTCCAATACAGCCGAAGTGTCACCAGTAGAAAGGCTTTTTTTAGCTTTTCACTGTAGCTTCTTTTGGCTGCTTTGATCTCCTTTTTAAAATTGTTCCTGGCCTGCCTGTACCGCGCCCAATCTCCACTGCTGTGAGCTTCTTCCTTTTCTGCGCAGATTCCTGAGGTGTGGAGTAAAACCATGGGCTCGTTGTTCCCAAAGGGTGCAGAAGGTCTTGGTCTGCACACAACCATGTTCTCACAGAAACTGATGTATGATGTCACCACATCAGTTAGTTCGTTTAAATCAGTGGCTGGGGTTCAAAAACAGTCCAGTCTGTGCATTTCAAGCAGGCCTGTAGCATCTGCTTCGATTCCTCAGTCCACTTTTTAACAGTTGTGAACCGTTGGTTTGAAGCTCTTAGTTTCTGTCTGTAAGTTGGGATGAGGTGGATAAGGCAATGATCCGAAAGTCCCAGAGCAGCCCTGGTAACAGCATGGTATGAGTCCTTAAAAGCTGTGTAACAGTGGTTTTGTGTGTTTTTGTCTCTGGTGGGACACTTAATATGCTGTCTGTATTTGGGGAGCTCATTAGAGAGATCCGCGCTGTTAAAATCTCCCAGTATTGTGATGAAAGAGTCAGGGTGTTTTTTCTCCATGTCTGTAATCAGCTCAGCAAGATGTTTTTCCGTGGCAGAAGTGCAGCCATGCGGAGGAAAATATGAGCCGATTATTATGAACGAGGAAAACTCTCTCGGTGAGTAAAACAGTTTACAGATTATAGAAAATGACTCCAGATCCGGACTACATGTTTTCCCCAGCATTTTTATGTCTCTGCACCAAGCTTCGTTTATATAAAAGCAGATTCCGCCTCCTTGCTTCTTCCCTGATAGCTCCGCGCTGCGATCCGCTCTGAACAGCTGGAAGTCCGGCAACAGCAGTGCACGGTCCGGGATGTTGTCACTCAGCCATGTCTCGGTGAAGCAGAGAACCGCTGATCTGCGGAGGTCCGAGTTTTTACCGGTGAGAAGAAGTAGCTCGTCCATCTTGTTGCTTAGAGAGCGGACATTTGCCAGATGTATTGAAGGCAGTGGTGTGCGAAGTCCTCTTTTGCGGAGCTTTCCTAGGGCGCCAGCTCGCTTTCCCCTCCGGCGCCTCCGGCGCAGTATCCCGTAGAGTGCCGCTGCTCCCCTTGCCAGAAGCTCAGTGAATCTCGGATGGATGAAAGATGGTGAAAAAATCCCAAGAGAGGACTCTCTGATGTTGAGAAGTTCCTCTCTACTGAATGAGACCACCAAATTGTGGCCCGAGACTACAGTACTGTGGCTCGAAAAAACATATAAACACACAAAATACAAAAAATGGAGAGAGCGAAGCTCCGAGGCTGCCATCGTCGGCGCCGTCTTGTGGTCACCAGTGTATCCAGTTGCCACAGCTTCTCCACATGATTTAGAAGCTCAATCTCTGGTGAGTTACACTTAGTGAAAAGGCACTGCTGTGGGAATAGTTGGTTGCGTAACAGACTTGTTGGGCCTTGTAAAGTCCATCCTAACCTGGTATGAACTGCTGCAGGTCCACCAGGTGGTCCAAGACGTACTGGTTCCACTGGCGTAACCAGATGTGGATAATCTGATCCAATCAGCAGTAACGGCGGAACACCTTTAATGTTTGGCAGTGGAATGTCTCTGAGATGGCGATACTTCTCCTGCACAGCTTCAACTGGGTAAGTATGGCAGGCTAGGTTTAACTCTTTGGCTGTAAAAACCCTGTTGAGCTGGTATGACTTGCTGGATCGTAAGGCAGGAGCTACTGAGAAGGATATGGTAGCGCCATGGATGGTGCAAACTTGTTGTCAGACTGTGCGAAGTGTGAGATCTTCAGGCTTCCCTTGAAGGCCCAGGCTAACAGCAGCATCCTGTAGGAGTATTGTGCGCTCTGACCCATCATCCAGTATTGCATAAGTCTCCAGTACCTTTGTACCACTTTGAAGGAGGACATGACATAACTTGAGTAGCACTTGATTGCTTTGAGCTGGCCGGCCCAATAAAAAAGATTTTTCTGAAACAGAACTCACTAGGCATGTGCTTGGCTCAGGTGCTGGGGATAAAAACAGTTGCTGTAGACATTCGGCTGTTGTTAAACCCCCGTGCAGAATATCCAGATGCTTCCTCTCACACTGTTTGCACTTAGCTTTGAGGTTTGGCCCCTAGCGGCCTGATGTTCATGACCGAAAGCGCCAGCATCGATTGTTTGATTTAATCCACTCTGTCTTCTGCTCTCCAGACAGGAAAATTTGAAGTTGCCTTGCACTGGTTTAAAATAATGCTCAGTATTGCAGAAGGGCACAGTATTTTTTCGCTAGTCTTGTGTGATCTCTTTCACAGCTGGAGCCTTATCTGATTTCACCTTTTGATTGAGTGGACCGACTCCCCGAGCAGAATAGCGAATTTTTTTTGGACTTGTAGTCTGGACGTCGGCCTTTGGGTTTTGGCTTGGGGGGTCTCTCCCTGATAGAGGTCCCGCTCTGCTGATCATTACTAACTTGAACACGTACCTCGTACTAAAGCCAATCAGCCAGATCAAGCAGGGTTGGAAATGGAGTGTAAAATGGGATTCACGAATCTATAAAAAAATGTGCTCTTAGGTCGTGTGGAAAACTTAACTAAAAGGCAGAGAAATTTGTGATGCCACATCTCAGTTCTGTCCAAGCTTGGCTCCCAAGTTGCTGCAAAAACTTTCCCCTTTAAAGGGGCACGCACTTGAAGGGCGAATGATTTAAATGCTTTAAATGTCCCCATTTCGGATATTAGTTCCGTCTATCAGATCAGAAATCCTTTTCAGCGCTAACTGCTGTGGTTTGACCATACATTTCAGTGAGTGCTCTTATAGGTTTTCCGTAAATGGGAGGGGGACTATTGCTGTTGGGGGCTCGGAACTTGAGATGATCTGTGAGAAATTTCCTGAAAATTTAAAAGTTTTCTGGAGCATCATATGGAAGTAAGTTGTCCGGGGCTAGGTTTCAGTCTAGCGAAAAACTCACGGGGGTCCTCGGACTTAAAGTAAGGGGGATAGTTGGTTTGGGACCACAGTAAAAATCTAGAACTAGGGATTTGCTATTAGAAAGATCACGGCGTGGAGGATACTGGCGGTCAGTTTGGGGGTATCTGCTCTTTCCAAATACGCTCTCTATCACTTCCATAGTGCGGTGCATAATACTCATCATGGGGGACCTCTGTAATCAGGAGATGGCCCCCCTTTTAATCTGTACATAGTAGTGACTGTCATGGCGAGATCCTGGACTACTTGGTTGGTTGGGCTTCATAAAAACCATATCTATCACGATGGTATGAGTGTCTCAGCTTAGAAGAAGAGGGGCCTATTTCTATGATATCTACTATCACGGTGATAGTCCCCGCTCATCATAGCAATCGTAGTCATCCCCCAATTTGGGATTATCCGGCATCAGTACTTAAAAAGCTGCTTTAAAATGTGGCAGTTTTGTTGTCACTTTGGTTTATCATGAGCTTTACTGTTTCTGTGATGTGAAAACTCTGGCTCTTGAAAATCAAAAATAATTGAAATCCAGAGGTTTGGCTTGGGGGGAAAGGGGGGATGAGCTTCGAGATGTTTCTGGAGAAATGTGATCTTTGCTGATTAATCCTACTTCCTGAAAAACCAGCGATCAAGATCCTCGATGGAGTCACGTCGGCAGCTTTGTGGAGATGGGGGGAGCATCACTGATCACCGGGGGGCACTTACTGCCTGGAGTGGGTCTGTGTGACCACTAGATGGCATCGGCTTACTTGTAGGTGCTGGTGTATTAGATTTGTCCTCATCTCTGAGTTTGGACTTTGACGTAGACTGTGGGCCCTTCCCCAGGAGATTGATGGATTATGTCTGTAAGACGCTGGACCTCTCTGTGTAGTTGGTCATTTCCCTCTTTACATACTTCGAAAAACAACGTGAGTACTTCAGATAAAAATGTCTGCTCCTCGTTATGAGGGTGACGCCTTGAGGTTTTTTGCTGACCTCATAATCCTGGGGAGATATGATGGCAGATACCTCAACCTTTGTGGGCCCCCGTCCAACATCTCTGGGCATCTCTCTCATGTGGCCTGGACATATTGACTGTAGTGGTTGCTGATCCGGCTCGAAGGACCAAAATTGTAAAAGAGGAATGTAAATTTTTGTAGGAGGTTTTAGCATCACTTCAGGGGTGTCGGGTCAGGACACAAATTTTTAATGTTCAGCCGGATTGAGATGACCCAAAAAAAAATGTCCGGGTCCAATCTTCGAGTTGTCTTTAATAAGGCATCAAAATTTGTTCCCATACAGGTATCAGCAGTTTGTAAGTGTGTTTTGTGTGTTTTGGTGTCTACAAGGAGAAATAAACCAATAAGCAATTCTTAGTACTAGTCTATAAGTACTCCTTCAACAAAGATAACTAAAATTGTCCACATAGGGGAATAAACATGTGACTAAAGTCTACCATAAGAACTAATAATTAATTATGAAAATGTACAACATTAATGCACATGAATAATAACAACAGCTGCCAATAACAGTCTAATGACAAAGACTTACAGCACAAATAAGTAATTTTAAATGTAAAATGATAGCAACAACATTAACAGGATTAAATGGAGTTAAACAGAGCTTAATTACCAATGCTAAGCGGCTAGCAGTTGGCTCCCCAAACTATACAGAAAACTATCTCAAACTATCTCAAATACAGCTTTAAGGCTTTTAAGAAACAAGGGTAGAGCACAAATAGTATTACTCACTTTTAATGGACGCACACCGTTAAGAGGCTGGATCAAACAATAGCCGTTTCATGCTGATCCCTCTCAGAAAAACGTAATGCTCCGAACTACAGTGCAGGCGTTAATGTGGTCTGATAGCCATCTAGTGGTAGAAATAAGAACTACGTGGAAAGAAACCTTAATAAAAAACACTGAACTAGAGGGCTGAAAACAAGTAAATGACAGTCTTTTGTACATTATGGATTACGCTTAAAAAACAAAACACCTCCTCACATCTTCATAAAACCCTGCCTCAAACACATCCCTATATAATAGCTCCACAAAGTGAATTATTTTAGAGAACATTGTAAAAAAAATGCAATTGCCTGACATTTGCTCATTTGCATTGTTTGGCTTAAGCCAGAGTTGGGTAACATGTTACAAAGGATTCAAAGGACCTGTTTGAATCCTTTGTAACATGTATCAGTCAGGACAAGGCACAAAATCCCACAGCATTATAAATATATCATGGCAATGTGAAAATATTCATCGGTTACTGGAAAAGTATGGGACATTAGTGACATTACAAAAGCTGCAGGAATGTCTGACCAATACTGGTTTTATTAAACATGGTCTCCTGGATTCTCTATCTTTCTGGACTGAGGTGTAGGGTGGCGAGACAGACGCCTTTTTTCTTTCAAAGAGAAAAGATTCAAATAAAACTTTGGTCAGATGAAACCAAAACTTTAAATTTTGGTCCACAATACCGAAAACTATGTTTAAACACAATGCCCACAGTGGAACATGGTGGTGGCAGCATCAGGCTGTGGGATAACTTTTCTTTAGATAGAAATTAATGATGATGCATGGAATCATCAAACGGTCCAAGCACAAACATCTATGTCAACACAAGAATGTGCTCACCAGAAGAAAATGGAAGTTTTGAAATGGCCTAGACGGATTCCAGAACCATGTCCGTCGGGTCACTGAAGAGGGCTTTGGACAAGGGATCACCTCACAAATTTATAGATTTGGAGAACTTTTGCAAGGTATAGTGGGCATACTTTGACAACTCAAGATATAACAGTTAACATGTACGACACATGTGTGACATTAAAACGTGCAAAAAAATTTTAATCATTGTTTCCCCTTTTATATCACCAAAATTTTACTTTTTATACGAGGGTCCATACACTTTTTTTAAACATAGCAAATGTAAAATATAAACGGCCTACACAAAGCATATCTTATTTCCAGTTGTATTCAGATAAGCGAACAAATAGATCATATAAAACAAAAAGAGAAAACAGCTGCTGAAAGACTTAAACTAAGTATGTTGTCTGTGTGTGTGCTCATGCAAAGTAAAGAGAGTTGGGGGTGATCTATTGCAACTAAAGTGTAAAGATATAGTCCACCCAGTCCTCCTTGCACAGGCCCTCTCTCTCTGGCAGTTGGTGTTTGAATATTCAAATGTTATTGGTTGGAGCTGTGTTGCTGGGAGCAGTGATCTGCATGCAAACTGACAACCTCAGAAGCCCTCAGGATACTCTTATTTACAGACAGGCTGCAACTTTCACGAGTAGGATTCTCTTTTTCTTCCTCCAGTTCCTGGTGAGTTTGCTGATTGAGTCACATGGTGTAGATAGTGTTTCTAAATGGATGCAGGATCTCACCACAGTGAGGTGTTGCAAGATATGGCTTGTTCTCCTTGTTGAATAATTTTTTTATTCTGTTTTCATACGTTTTTTTTCCACAAGGTTGAGTTTATGTAACTAGTCAGTGTTTCTTTGTAGAGCTGAGGGACTCTGACCAAAACCAGCCCATATAAGTCCGAGCCTTATAAGAGCAGCAGAACTGCTTCTTGACATGGCTTACTTGGCAAGGCTTAAAAGCACTTGAGCCTGCTCCTCACAGTTCTTATAAACAGTTTGTGATGGAGTCCCTTATTGTTATTGCTAAGGTTTCTTTAACAGCTTTGGTGGCTTGCCTGAAACAAACTAATCACAAGTTTATCCCTCAGAGCCTTATAAGGTCACTTTGTGTGGGGTCTAAACAGAATAAACACCTGCTTTTTCTTTTATTTTTGATCTTTCAGCTTCTGCCTTATTGTTTGATAAAATGTCTATTCTTGGTGCAGATTCCTTGGAGGGCATGACCTCACAGCCATCTGTGGTGAGTGAGCATGTTCCATCATCTGTAGTGACTGTTGGCTCCTCCGCCAGTGCCCTATCTGCTACCTCCCACCTGGTTCCTCCCTCTTCCTCATCTTCCCCTTCAACTGCCATTCCTCACCCCAACAGCAGCAGCAAGCCCTGGAGGAGCAAGTCTACGAGCGCCAAACACACCGGCTCCCAACCCCTTTCATCCACTAGCAACCCAGCATCTGCAATGCAGTCCAGTAAGCAAGAGAAGGACACATCCTCCAAGGCTGTTTCAACAGCTGAAGCTCCTCCCAAAGCTGTCACTCAGAAATCGATGCTTGAGAAACTTAAGCTCTTTAACAGCAAAGGAGGATCAAAAACTTCCTTGACAGTGCCCCAGCCGGACACTGTTGCCCCAGTCAGGCAGCCTGGAGCAGCGCATGTGGAGAGATCTGAAACTGGCTCAAACACGGACCCTCTAGAAGAAGAAGGTGGTAACCTCCGACCAGGAATAAATGGAACCAGCAATGGGACAACAGCACCCACCACAGTTTCAACAACCGCCAGCAGCCCCAAAATTGCTCTAAGGGGCATTGCCCAACGCACTTTCAGCAGAGCTTTGACTGCCAAGAAGGGTTCTATGAAAGGCCCGGAAAAGGACAAGGAAAAAGGGAAGGAGAAGGAGAAAGGGAAGGAAATGGGAAAACGTGTCCCTGATAGAACAGAGCTGAGGGGGGAGGAGCCTAAGGAGGAAGCAGCAGCATCCTTTCCTGCAGATGTGGATGGGTCAAACAAAAAGACCTCCAAAATTGCTAGTTTCATTCCTAAAGGGGGGAAAGTTGCCAAAAAGGAAAGTTCCACCCCGGCACATAGTGGAATACCAAAGCCAGGAGGCAAAGCCCCGGGAGCTGGGGGCAAAGCTTCTTCAGTAAAGGAGGCAGGGGAGAGGCCTCGGAGCATGCGGCTAGGGGGAGGTGGACTTGTCATGCACCGTGGACCCCTGGAAAGAGACAGGGACAGCAGGCACTCCAGCTCTACCTCCAGCCTGGCCTCCACAGAAGGAAAGCCCAGCACCGCCCCTGTGGTGGGTTTAGGCACTACACAGAGCACAGCCAGCAACACTGTCAGCGTGCAGCTACCTCAGACCCAACAACTACACAGCCACCCCAACACAGCTACTGTCGCACCTTTCATGTACAGGTAAGAGCCTGGATTGTTCTATTTTTAAATAACAGTTAATGCTATGAAGTTTTATTAAGTTTTTCTTTTTGGGGTTTGGCTGCTTTTTTTTCCAATTTAAGCTTAATTCTGTCACACAACCAAGATAGCATGTTTTGCAGTTTGAAATTTGACCAGCAGAGGGCAAGCCATGATGTCAAGCCTTTAAGCTATCTGCAGCAGATAAATGATATCTAATAAAACATTTGTTAAGAAAGTAGAAATAAAAAAAAATCAGCCTAATACTTGACCTGAAAGATACATTTTTATTAGTCAGCTTTCATCTATGAGCTATTTGGTAATCAACCTATTGGTGCTAAAATCCTATTGTCCATCTTTTAAATGGTCATTAAACTAACAATGACATATTATACACATATGATCGGTAGTGTACATTGACGATTTGGTTGTAACAACAAAATTCAAGGAGTGTTAATACTATTACAAGGCACTGTGCAATTTGGAAGGTTTCTCCTCTGTAACATGCAAGTTAAATATAATGGCTCCTATGATTATGTCAACTTAGTCTTCCATATACCTACAAAGATGCTAGAAAATCGAATCAAGCTCAAACATTGTTTTCTTGTTAAAACAAAATGTATGTGGATTAACCAGTACTAGATTACCCAGTAGCCTAGATGCACAGCAGCCAGTGACTTTAACTGGCCCCCTCACTCATCTGAGTCTGCATTACTCAACAAGGACAAAGTCTGGAGTCGGGCAAAGACCAAAGGCGGTGTATGAGTGAGGCGTTCAAACGTCATCGTCTCTAGCTATAGTGCATTTGCTGTGCTGCATTGATTTATGCTTCAAAGAAAAATGTTACTGGAGTCTGAAGCAGGCATTCACTTCTTACTGCAGTCACAAGACACAGCAGATTTAAATTCTAATCAGGTTTATCCCTCCTTCGTGACAATTTTCTGAATATTAGGTCCCCAGTAACCATAATTCACAATCAATGATTTCCTCACATTAATCACTTGCACAATTTGTTTACCCTAGAACCCAAACAGATGGAGAGGGAATGGTGAACTCTGAGAGCAGTTTAGTGGGAAGAGGTGGAGACGTTTCCTGCACAAAGACCAGCCAGACCTCCATCGAGGACCTTTCAGGTAGGCAATCTTAGAGTATTGCCTGTCTGTTCAGAGTCTATATTTTAAGTCTCAGGTTGATCTTTTTTTTATGTTTTGTTTAGGTGAAGACCAAGAGACAAGACGGCTGCGCACCGTCAAAAACATTGCAGACCTACGGCAGAACTTGGAAGAGACCATGTCCAGCCTGCGGGGAACTCAGGTCACTCACAGGTAAAATAGAAAAAAACTTTCCTTCAATAATGCTTAAATATTACACTACATATGACTACACTATCTCACCTTAACAAAAAAGTGTAAATTAATTTTCATGTTAATCTCTTTGATTTTCGAACCAATCATTATTTTCATGAGTTCATTACAATTCATTCTGATTTTGCTGCAGTCGTTGTGAGAAATATCTGTATCTAGACTAACATCATGGTGATATCAAAAAATCAACAGAGATAATCTGAATTTCCAGTTCAGTTAACCTATGTTTGTGGTGTCAGACATTTTTAGATTGTGTTGCACTGAAAATCAAAACACGAATAACAAAAACAGCTATGGTTGAGTTGTAAATGGAGCAAATCAGGTTTGAGGCAGTGGTTGAACCAGCTCATGGACAGAAGACTGTTTAGAAGTACTGGTGTAATATCTTTCCTTTTTGGTGGCAGATTTTCACTCCGCTTTGACCTGCTGATCCCAATATTTTGAAGAAAGTACAGTTTCATGTTAAATATAACTAAAATAAATATATATATAAATATAAAATAATCTAACAATATATAATATAATGATATAAAATAAATATAACTAAAAATATAAATAAAACTTACAGCTTTCCACCTCCTCTGCTGTTAGTTTTAAACACCTCACTGATATTGAAAATAGCCACATTGGGGTCTCCTTCACACAAGAACAGTGGCCACACCAAAACCTGTTGTTGTCAGTGTGACTTGTTACCTGATGGGTAAAAATCTGATATGAGTTTTTGACCTATCAGTCACAGCTGACCAAAAGCCTATTTCTTGATGCTGTTTTGCTAATGAAATGCCACACCTGTATACTCAAACAATTACCTTAGTTGAGTTACTTCTTCCTTTCCATTCCCTAAGCTGTACAAAATTACTTAATTATTAAGTTGTTTATATTTAAAACAAAATTTTTTTTCTCTTTCTGTATTAGTACTCTGGAAACCACTTTCGATGGCAGTGTCACAACAGACATCAGCAGTGGTGGTGGGTCCTCCACCAACAACAGTAGTAGCAGCGGTGTTAGCGGTCGAAGCATCCTCAGCCTTACTTCTGCCCGCTCCTCGCTGTCACCATGGCGACTGGGACAGTCCAGCCCTCGTCTGCAGGCAGGTGACGCCCCGTCTGTTGGAAATGGTTACAGCGGCCGGGTGGCTGGCGGCGGACAGGGAGGACGCTACTTGTACCCCGGGCACCTGCGGAGACAGTTGGCCGGCAGGGGAGGAGCTCTGTGCAGCGTGGATCTTGGAGACAGGGCTGGAGAGGAAATCGAGCAGGAAGGCACCGCCATGGAGGTCACTGGATACATGAGCGATGGAGATGTGCTGAGCAAGAATGTTGTGTGCACTGATGACGTCACCAGTGGGTAGGTTGATGCAACAGATTGCTTTAATTTTTTTTTATTCTGAAAACATTTCCTTAAATATTTTGATGGCTAATTATATGAGCCTTAGCCTAAAATCTTGAACTAACTGGTTCAATTACAGTTGTAGATTATACCAGCAGAGGGCAGAAGTGTTCCTTAATGATGGAACTACCCTTAGAGACAGGTTTTACATTTAACATTTATCTACCATGGAACAGATCCCACATACAGTATAGAGCATCTCTTTCCTCAAATGTATTAATGCTGGTGTTCAGATAAACAGTTTATCTTTCTTCATAAAACCACTGCCCATGTTACCACATGCTCTTTGCTAATTATGGCTGTAACACTAATATCCAAAGCTCTGTTGTCATCATTGTTATCAGATGAAGCTGTAAAAAGCGCCAAGATGACACCCAGATGGCATCTGGGTGTCAGATTCAGAGAGAGTCTGCAGAACAGCTACATGAGGATTTAGCTCAGATAAAGGTGAAGGTGCACAAGATTCTTTATAATTAAAAACAAAAGCTAAGCTCTGAGAGGAAAAGGCCTCACTGGGTTTGGACTGATTTGCAAGTGTCACCTAAAGCAGAAGCACCTTTCTTAAATCCAAAATCCACTTGAGAAGTCGTGTCAGAACATCTGCTTATGTCTTAGGTGATTTACATTACCTAGCCAAATGTTTTGCGACAGATGGGTTTTTCCAACCTTCTATTGTCGAATTTTGGTGAGCCTGTGCGAATTGTAGCTTCAGTTTCCTGTTCTTAGCTGATAGGACTGGCACCCGGTGTGGTCTTCTGCTGCTGTAGCCCATCCGCCTCAAGGTTCGACGTGTTGTGCGTTCAGAGATGCTCTTCTGCATGACTTGGTTGTAACGAGTGCCTTGAGTGCCTTGTTGCTGAAAAGCGCTATATAAATAAACTTAAATTGACTTGAGTGATTATTTGACTTACTGTTGCCTTTCTATCAGCTCGAACCAGTCTGGCCATTCTCCTCTGACCTTTGGCATCAACAAGGCATTTGCGCCCACAGAACTGCCAGTCACTGGACATTTTCTCTTTTTCGGACCATTCTCTGTACACCCTAGAGATGTTAATTCGTGAAAATCCCAGTAGATCAGCAGTTTCTGAAATACTCAGACCAGCCCGTCAGGCACCACCAACCATGCCACGTTCAAAGTCACTTAAATCACCTTTCTTCCGCATTCTGATGCTCGGTTAGAACTGCAGCATATCGTCTTGACCATGTCTACATGCCTAAATGCATTGAGTTGCTGCCATTTGATTGGCTGATTAGAAATGTGCGCTAACAAGCAGTTGGACAGGTGTACCTAATAAAGTGGCCGGTGAGTATAGTGCTCAGGATGCTTTACTTTCAGCCTGACACAGGATTCATGGTAACCTGCACAGTTTTTTCTCCAAGTCTTATTTTTGTCCCAATCAGAGGGTTCACTGAATAAAATAACTTTTTCTCCCTTTTCTTTTGTCCCCTCTGGTACTTCCTGCAGGATTTCAGTCTGTTCTTTATATTTTTCTTGTAGTTAAACCGCGTCTCATGAGTGTATTCCCATTTTTTAATTTCTAACACCACTGAAGTAGATTTACTCTTTTTTTCAGCTTGAAATGATTCCTTATTGTTCGTACACCTGACACCATCATGAGACAACAAAAACCAACAAATCCTCTTTTCTTATAATCTAGATCTTGTTGGCGTTTGGACTATTACTTGAAAAATGACTTGCCATTGATGTTTTATCCATGTCAGTTAATTTTCTGTGGGTGAAACTGCTCATACAGGAAGAGCTGAGTGTTTTAACTGTCTCAGCTTTATGAAGCTTTAGGAAGAAGTAATGGATTATGGGGAAACAGAGCTGTGTTGACTATATGAGGCTCTTTGTTGTCAGGGGTGGAAGCGTGTGTGCGTGCGTGCATGCGTGTGTGGGAGAGAGCTTGAGCAACACTGTGTGTGGGTATGTGAGTTAACCATTTAAAACAGACACAGACTGATGACCTCCCACTTTTCTCTTCAGCCTCGGGTCATTTTGCGGTTCCCTCTATCACGAGCGTGTTAGCATCCAGTACATACTTAACTGGTTCTTCCACATTGGAGCAGGGATGTTAACCTACAGAGAAGGAGTTGTCTGGTGGAGTTCACCAATAAACACACTGTGTCACTTTTCCTTCAGCTTTAAAATGGCTCTGAAATTGGTGATATCACCAGGGTAAAGATTGGTTTCAATGGTTGGTTTTTGATTTTGCCTGTGCCCCATTTCCTCCGAATAACTCGGTGCCCTCCCTGAATAATCCTAATTAATCTTTGAATGAATGGGTATGGTTGGAAACAGCACCAATTCATTTCAACACCGGATTAAAACCAAAACGGTATAAGGAGATTTCCTTAAGGTAGCTATTAAACTCCCAACTAATTGTACACAAATTGGGAATTTCTTATACTGTTTTGAATGTGTTAACTAAAATCTTTATAATATTCTAGGTCCTGCCATAGTAGCAATATTACTGCTTGCCCCTCTTTTAGTTTCCTCTGTGTTTTTTTCAATCCCTAACCCCCTCCACTTTCCCCCTCTTTCGGCTTCTCTGTTCCTCAGAGATGAGGGAACCCACCTCGCCTTCTCAAACGCTTTGGGGGTAAATTGTCTGATCTATCATCCTACCCTCCCTCCCTTCCTTTTCTACCCTCCCATCCCTCTTCCACCTTCCACAGACAGACCTAACCTCCAATCAGGAAAGGAAAAACATGTGGAACAGAGGAGAGGCACCTCATACTGAAACTGAGCTCTCACAGAACAACGCTGTACTTCCACCACTCATGGAAATTTGGCCGGCTTCTGATATCATCATGATGAAACACGCTTTCACCTGCTGATATTATTCACACTGCAGCAGATCTCTGCGTTTGGCGCAGACAGTTTAACAGAAAAGGCAGAGACGGTTAAACGGACACATTTCTTTCAAGATTTTAATCCACGCAAATTACCTGGACGTGTTTGTTTTGCTTTCGAATAACATGTTTGAGGCAGACAGGTAGGTGTAAGATTCAGGTGATCCGTAGAAAACATTTTATTTTTTTTGTGGTTACATGATTGTGTGTATATCACGGTGGACCCATCATTAGGGGGTCAAACATACCTCCAGTATCATTAATTTAATGTTTGTTCCCGTAAACTCTACTGGTTGCTTGGTTTCAAACCATAAATTGTCATGTTTGGACACGTTTCCTGCTGCAGAGGGTTACAGGTTAACAGGCTGCTGAGACGAGAGGAAAGGAGCCCAGGTTACACATTAGTGTGACGGAGTAATGTGTCGGTTTGTGTTTGTCCCAGGGTGACTTTGCAGTGCGATGATTGATGCTAACCCCCCTCAGATTGGATCCTGTGTCTGATCAGAGTCTCAGTCTTAACTGCACTTGTTTTCACTTTTGTTACTTTAAATGTCTGATGCAAGAATTTGTCTAATTGTTGCAACGGTTACCTGTCAAACTTGGCGTTTATGAAGGTGATATAAGGCTGTAATGACAATAGATCAGTGTTTTTTACCGTTTGCAGATTTTTTTTTACAAATTCATTTATTTTTAATATATGACCATCTTCTAAATGTTTTTCTTTTTTTTGCTTTAAAAGCAAACGAAAGAAAGTCTTGATAACCAATTATTGTTAGCTGATCAGTTTGAATTGGATAAATGTGAATTAAGATCTAAGATTTCTGTATTTGGGAGAAATGTTTTCTGGGAAAGTTGCCTACTACAATGACAGCAATCAGTCCATCAAACAAAATATTAAACCATTAAATCAAATCTTTGTCCTAACTGAATTCCACATAAGTAAATATGAATGGGACATTTTTGTTAATACATTTGACACAACGCCTGTTGGTAATTGGCACTGTATAAATAAACTTAATTAACAAACGCTGATTAGAAATTAAACATCAGCCAATTCTAAGCATAGTAGGCTGAATAATTGGCATGTTCATCTGAAGGCGATTTCATTTCATTTAACTTTTATTCATGCAGAAAATAGCTGCAAACAAATGAAACAATATTCCCTCCCTGTAGGGAGGCCTTTAACAGCAGTGGTGCTTTTTTACTGTAACACTGCCAGAGCACAGTTGAAGATTGAAACTTCTATAACAACAATGCATTATTTATCTAAATAAGTTATTCCATTTTTTAAATCAGATTTTTTTAACTTGCTGATCAGTTATTTAAGATTAGCCATTTATCTTTAGATTTCCAATTTAATACTACATTAAAGTTAATAAAATAAATGTATATGCTTTGAAACTTAGCATGTCTAAAGTGCAGTTAGTTAATAGTTAGCATGATCTAGTTCAGGAAAGCTGCTGTACTACTGGAAAACCTCAGCATTTGATACTACAGATATATCTGACTTCATGCATACAGCTGCAGTCATGAATTAGCTTACATGTTGCTCCTGCTCCGGGTTGCTGAAATGCTTATATGTCAACATGTTTACTCCTTGTTTTGAGATGACTTGTTGATATTTTTTAACATATTTCATTGTGGTTCCAGTTAATTGTGTGCTGCCAAAACTTGCAAAGAAGTAATTCCATTGTTTCATAAACATAACCATTTGCTTTCATTGTCTTAAAATGTAATTTTAGTGGTGCTCCACTCAGCTCTCTCCCACAGATTAGATCACATGACACTAAACAGGGAGCTGCAGCAGCCAATACAGTATGTCTTCCTCTATGAATGCCATTTTAAAGGATGGAAAAACCCTTAATTTAGAGAAAACAGATTTTCTAAATGCAGAAAATAATGTGCTTCTCTATAAAGTGTGAACACAATAGGAAAATCAGTTATTATTTTTAGGTGTCACTAAAATACTACCACAGAAAAAAAAACAACACCACATATGGGGAGTTAAATTTTGCCAGTTACCCTGCTACTGATAACTTAAAAATTATGACATCACCAACAATGCATATCGAATAAATAATAAACAGGTTCACAAAGAAATCATCTCTGCAGATCTACCATTGTTTGTTGTTTTTCTAAAGGTTTCAGTCTGCAGTTGAAATAATCCTTGCTAGTAAATGCCAATAATGATTGTTTGTATGCAAAAGTTTAAGTTAAAATCAAGTCAGTCCTCTTTCTATTAGAAGTTCCTAGATATAAAATACTGGTTCCCCCACTGTTGCCATTAACCCATCAGAGTTTTTTAAACCATGTATTAAATTGCATGCTTTCTTGTTTAAAGCTGAAACATAGTTTTCAGCAGCTATCTCAACCCACACTATATCAGCCCCAACACCGATTCTGTTTGAAGGCACATCAGTACACCCAAAGAGCGTCTGTCTATAGGATACACAGTACCCTGTGTATACTCTACATGCATTTAGGTACAGCTGTGTATTTGTGTGTTCACAGGGTGTCATTTTGCTTCTAACAAAGACTGCATTTTAGTGGCATTTTTTCTGAGCTCTTTGCTGCAGAAAAAGAATCTCCAGTTACACAGAGAATAAATGTTAAGGCCCCAACTTTTAAATCAGGAAACATTTCTAGAAACTGCAGTTCAATGAGTCAATATTTAGATCTATCAGCGATCTCCTCTGCAGGTAAATATATGGGAATTTAGTTAGTGCTGTTTCTGTTCTGCTGGGAGTGTTTCTAAGCATTCACCTCCTTGGCATCACTTTTCAGGCTGTAACCACCCACCTTTTGCTCCATCACTCCATAAATCATGTCTTTTCTGTTATGAAATGAACTAAATGCCATCTTAACTTCCTGTTTATATATAAATAGTCACTATATTTGTGGCATGTTTTATTTTTAGTTCCTCTGTTCTTCAACGTTTGACAGACAGAAGCAGTGACGGAACTGGTTTTTGTAATGAATTTATGTTCAGGAGAAATGAAGAACAGAGTCATCCTCTGTCTATTGTGCAGCCTCTTCTTTTACACCACTGCTGTTCGCCACATTAGAGGAATCTGTGCCATCTAGTTTGCTGTCTCCAGTGTTTGTGTGGGAGCCTTTTAGCTCTGATTGATGGACATTTTGCTCCAACTGGAAAACTACATGGAAGTATGCTCCACCTCCTAAACTTAATAAAAAAGAAAAAGATTTGTCAGAGAAAGATCAGAATGTGTTGAAATTAGATTTGAAACAAAGTGTTGTGCTGCACATTCTTTTCCTCCTCTTTTCTGTCCTGTTTTTTTCCAAAACTGCATGCTGGTAACTAAAAGGTTTAGTTGTTTTTTTGCAGCTACATGACTGATGGAGGTTTGGGTCTCTACACTCGCCGCCTGAACCGACTGCCTGACAACATGACTGCTGTTCGAGAGACGCTCCATCGGAATATGTCACCAGGACAGGGAGATGCTGATAGGTAGGTTTAGAACATCTTAAGAAGACATTCAACCTGCTTTTCTCATCCCACATGAATCAGTCCTCTTCTTTTGAGTTTTTAACTTTATTTTGATATGTTTTACAATATTTTGTATTATTCATATATATATATATATATATAATATAAATTTTGTTGATACCAACTGGGTTTTCAAAAATAGCATTGTTTGCTGATGATATCTTACTCACAAGAAAAGTCCTCTTCATTTTCTTTGCTCGGATTAATATTATTGACAGATCTCCCAGGATCCATTTCATTTGGAATTTGGGATTGGAAAAAATGCACTTCCTGGGGGTGAAATCTCTTGTGTGTTGTATGTGCAGTGTTTCTGGTCAGTTATTCCTCTGTTATCCATGTTGAAAACAGAAATCTTTTGTTCTCAAAGCGTAGATAAACAAGATACGTGTATATATATATATATACTGTGGCTCAGTAGGAAGAGTAGTCGTCTTGCAATCAGAAGGTTGTGTGTTCTATTCCAGCTTCCTCCTGCCATATGTCAATGTGCCCCTGGGCAAGGCACTTAACCTCAAGTTGCCCACCGATCTGCGTATCGGTGTATGAATGTGTGAGCGTTAGTGAGTGTGATTGGGTGAATGTGGCTCTAGTGTAAAGCGCTTTGAGCGGTCTGTATGACTGGAAAAGCGCTATATAAGTTCAGTCCATTTACCATTTATAATATGAATCATTGATTTTGTAGAGTATAGAACACTTATGTAAGCTTTCAACCTTGGCAACTATTAGTGAAACAATGTGTGTGTGTTGACACATGTAGGAGGAAATATTGTTTTGAGGCATAATGCAAACCTAAAACACAATGTATGAAGCAGCTCTTGGTTAATATGACCCAGTTACAGTACCTTTAACTACACTGGTAGCAAAACATTTAATCATTGGAAAAACAACTCAATGAGATGTTATAATTTAGAATTACATAAATTTCTGGATCTCAATTTATTGCACACTTTTAGGATGGTTTCATCATTTGAGAGATCATTTGAGATATTAACCTCTTGTGTCGGACGTCACACTGCTGTGAAGCTGTGTGACGGCAGGCATTTTCATTATTTCTTAACAATTAGATAAAAAAAGAAGTGGACAAAGTTTCGTTGCATCTGTGGGACTTTGCATTTTTGTCAGTGTTTGTGATTTCGCTGCAGCCTTTGTCCTGTCAGACAGTTGGAGAAGGATTTGGCCAGTTGACAGGCAGAAATGAATGAAGGCTTAGCAGCGCCCCGCCGTGTAGCTGAAGAAAGATGAGGAGGCTGAAAGAAAGAGAGACCATGGGGGAGGGAATAAAATGATATGAAGATGGAGGGCAGAATGGCTGGAGATGGCTCTGAAAGAATAAGGGGTAAATTAAGTGAGACAAAAGCCTGCTGTGGCTGAAAACACACAGGCAAAGTGATTGGTTTCTGAATTTTATGTCCAGGTATCATCAATACGTCACAGAAAAAAAGGTCTTTTTGTTGTTTTTTTTTACAACTAGCACTGGTCAATATTTTGGCAAAAATTCAAATGCATCTGTATTCTCCATCTGCTTCAAGGACATTTAGGTGTAAATCCTCAGGTGTAGCTAATTTTCTGTCTTCCAGACTTTTGACCTCTTGTTGCTGTTCGTCCTGCACACACATTCACACACACACATAACCCTTTAAGCCCTTTAACACAAACTGTCCTCTCTTTACCTTTCATCTATCCTGTCTCATCCCACTTCCTCCCCTCTTTTCATGCAACACTCCAACTCTCCTCTCATCTCTTCTTTTTCCCTCTTGGTGGTTGTGATTAAAGAGTGCAATGAGTAGAGAAAACTTAAAATTAGTTAAATGGTAAAAGTTGGGGACATTTTCTCTGCAAGGCTTATAACTGACAAAGTTTGCAGATGTTACTTATCTCCTGAAACCTCACATTTCTCCTTCATTATCCTCTTGTAGCTTAATGTTTTGTTTAGAGAGAAGGGTGAGCAAAGACGAGAGGTGGGTCTCCTCCTCACCCCTGCAGGAATGTCTGATTAATCTGCTTACTGCTTTAACTTTGGGATTAATTAGGAGGTTTTGGGAAGCATCGGATCAAATGCATTAACATACTGAATGGAAAGTATTAAAGCCACAGGGTTAAGAAGGGTGACTGGTTTTGTCTCGTAAAAAATAAGAATTAAATTCATGAAAAGGGAGTTAATGGTTCAGCATGGTGCAGGTGGAATAAAGACCATGAGCAGTGTATATTTTCAGAACCTTCTTATTTATGAGCGTCACACGAAAGTTAAGATATCTGTGCTATCTGCTATAGATTTTTTTGTGTGACCGGTCAAAAGTTTTAGATACACTTTCTCACTTAATGGGTCTCTTTATTTTTATGACTGTTTACATTGTAGATTCTCACCAAAGGCAACAATACTGTGAATGAATGCACACGGAAATATATAGAAAACAAAACGTGTGAAACAACTCCAAACATTTTTATATTTTAGATTCTTTAAAATAGCCTCCGTTTGCTTTGATTACTGTTTTGCACCCTTAACATTTTCTGCATGAGCTTCATGAGGTGGTCACCTGAAATGGTTTTTCAAAGAGTCTTGAAAGAACTTCCCAGAGGTTCAGAGAGAGACGGTCAAAGGTTAATATTTCAGTCATCACAGCAAAGGGTGGCTACTTTAAGGAATCTGAAATATAAAACATATTTAAAGTTGTTTTTCAATAAGTGGTGTTCATTCTGTTTTGAGGCCCTCAGTGAGAATCTACGCACAATGTAAATAGTCATAAACATAAAGAAAACCATTAAATGAGAAAGTGTTTATCAAACTTAAATCCAAGACTTATTTTTCTGTATTCTCTGGTTTGTGATGCAGCCAAGCCTTGCAGGAGAAGCTGGGGGTGGAGGGAGGTGTCGGGTGTTCATGTGGTGCTGGGGCAAAAACGCTGTGACCTCTGGACTCGCAGGTCATGGGCTTCAAAGGGCTTAGGTTCGCATTTAAGAGCGCTCAGAAAACCTTTAAAGCCTTCGTGCTAAACTTCTTCGGATCAGACCAGACCAGACCTAAACTAATGAGTAGTGAGGGATCCAATTGGAAAACAGTGAAAAGCTCATTCACACTACAGCCAAGAACATGTGTAAATCAGCAGCTGTGCAATAGGACTGTTTCAATTGTTTCAGTGCAAAAACTTGACAAATGTATTATGTGGAAGCAAAAATGAGTCATGAAACAACAGACCGTTAATGTATGAGTACAAGCAGAGACAACAGAGAATAGAAGCTGTTTGCTTATGTGTGCAAGAGAGCTTTGTTATCCCTGTCATCAATCTCTGTGGCTGAGAAAAGAGGAAGCAATCTATAATGGTCTAGTTTGAATCCTCTTTGTTAAAGAAGACAAAGGAGAAGAGGTCTTTGTTGTCTGAAACTGCTGAAGATGCACCGAATCCCCCCCGTCTTTTTTTTGGATGAGTGCTGGGTATCATTTCTCTGTAGCACATTGGGGAACAAAAGTATTGTTAAGATGCTATTTTAAGCTTAAAAAGTCAAAAGAAAGACTAAATGTCAGTTTAACAGCTTCATTCAAGAGGTTTTATTTGGTAAAGCTTCAGCTTGCAGTTTCAAGGGAAGTATACTTGATGGGACAAGAAGTGAGCTGATTGTCAACGTTGCATCATACATTAATGAAAACAGAAGTAATGCAAGTCAGTTTCATCAGGTGTGTCATTTTACCAGCTTTTTGGACCATCTGAGCTGTGCATGCTGACAGTTTGCACCATTACAAAACTTTATGATAATAAGCAAAACAATAAAAAATAAAGATGCCAAGATTGTTAAAGGTCCACTGTTATCGTATTCTTTTATTTTGAAAACACAGTTGATTTGACAGCAATCCACTGCCACCTTCTGGGCTGGAAAACAACTATAGGCTCATTTTGAATGTTAACAATTACAAAAATGAAACATATAAATCAGAGCAGCTTATCCAGAGTTTGTGTGAGAGAGGAAATCAAGAGAGAAATAAAGTGACGTAAACTGGCCAAATCTAATTTGCAAATGTTAGGTGATGGCATTATCAGTATTATAATTATTAACACCATGACCTGTGTATCCTTAAACGCTTTATTTCATAAAAAGATTGATAAATTAACAAGAAAATGTAGTTGTTGTGAGTGTGATTTTGGTTCAGAATGTTTATGTGGGGAAGTATGAACATGAATAAATTCAGTTTTAATCTCTGATCTGAATTTAGAAGTAGTTCTTGTTAAGAGTGAACTGGAGAAACACTGCTCATCTGGTTATTTAGTCGCATTGATATTCTTTTTTACTGAGTCGTAGTCTCCTCACTACCTCAGGCTTAATGAAGATTGTATTGTTCCCTGTTAGGAAGAAAACATTTTTGGTTAAAATCAAACAAATTTCCCCCTTGGGGTTTTAATGTTAGACTTGTAGGTATTTTCCGTAAAGAAATCTGAGCTGTGCCCACTGTTGCAACTTCGATGGAAGCCAGATGTTAGTGCGTTAGCTGTTTAACACTTGATCTGAGAGTACAATTAATTGGAAGGAAAAATGCAGATCTCCTGCCATGATACCATGATATAACTAAACACTTCTTGTGTTTATTTTTTATTTTATTTAAGGGGTTATGTTGAGGCAGATGACTTGTAGAGCACAAGTATAAAATAAGCCCCTCAAGCTTTCAGGTAAACTTACGATACATATTAAGGAAACAGTGACACAATAACATACTTTAAGTTCGAATATTTGTTAGCCTGTCCCAACAGACTTTTATGAGAAAGAGAAATATATAATTGACAGCATCACAATGCTTTCAATGATATATTGATTTTTATTTTTTTTATGCTTGAATAATTAATTTTCCTAGCACTGAAGCATTTTGTAGTCCTGGAAAAAGTTTTTTAAAGGAAAAAACTGTTACAGTGATTCTGACACGTTTTTCTGTGATCCAGAAAAAGGCAAACATACTTTCTCCAATGACTAAAAGCAGGTGTGGCCATGAAAAGAAATAAGCTGTTGTAAGATTAGGTTTTTGTCGGCCTTTGCAGTGGTTTTAATGGCATTATGTGATGCATCTTAAAGCAAACACAGCATGATCCACCTAATCCACATGCAGACACCTTCATCAGCGGTCGTTACAGCCTGATCCCTTCTACCGTCGTCTTCGTTATCTTTTCATTGTAAAAAAACAAGCTTTTGTGAATATCTTCGCATTGCTTGCCTTTTCAGACTCATTAAACAAATTAACAACAAAACTGTTTCCACCTTTGCGGCACTGAATCGTTCAACATCTAATCTTTTAAGTCCTCGTACAGAGCTGTGTTAGCACTGCATTGAAAGGCACATGATTTTATTTTTCCACTAATAATTACTCATAGGGCAAATAAACTGCAATCCTTGTTTTGCTTTTACCTCTGAGCTATATAACACACTGTATAACACAGTTCAGTTTCTGCAGTTCTATCATGATAACTTTCCACAGTCATGAAATCCATTTGTGTTGCTATGAATCACTCTGTAGCCTTTTGGCACTTGTTAAACTCCAGCTAGTTTCCGTTACTCAGACCAGTCTCCCAGTACTCTGCCTTGTTTGTTTTGTATCTGACACCCCTGCTGTATTTCTGTTCAAATTTTCTCTCGTTATGAGTATTCATTATGATTCATCTAATTGTTTTGTCTGCCCCCACAGATGTTGATGGTGGCTCATTGTGTAAAGTGCAGAATGTCTGTGAATCTGTGTGTGCCCTTGACTGTTGTCTTAAGCATGTGTTAATCCAGTTTCTCCCCATGAGGTTTTGAGTCCCACCTGGAACAGAACAGAGGTTGTTTGAAACAGACACAAAGATGCTCCAAACCCCAATGTGTTATCTCCTGTCTGGACTTGAACAGGTTCCCTGTTTGCCTCAGGAGAAGATCGTGTTTTTAACCTTATCGACTCTTCTGCTTTTCCAACACCTGCTGCTATGTGCGTCTCACTCTCTACCTGTCTGTCTCTCTGCAACCTCGCCTTCACCTGCTCCCCTGCTTCAGCTGTGTTAAAGTTATGGTTTGCTTCTTGGGTCTCGCTATAATAATAATTATTGTTGGATTAATTGTTCTCCCACCAGTCTTCCTTCCTGTTCATGTGCCCAGCACTCCAGATCTTTGTCGCTGGACCTGATTTACCCACAGCTCTGTAGTTGTAGTAACATATAAAACATCTTAGAAACTTCTCCAGTGAGCTTCTTGCAGTGATTCCAACAGTATATGAGTAATTATGCATTTCTTAACACTCGGATAGTTTATCTGTTTTTCTATGTGAGACCTGAAAAGGTTACATTTCGACAACATTGCTACATAGACTGAAAAAGTGTGGAATTTGATTCAAGTAATTTCCAATTCTTGATAAGTTTTGAAAAAAGTAGTACATAAAACTACTTGTGCATGCAGTTAATTTCTGCTCATGTACATAATTGAACTTGTTGGACAAATCCAGATTTATCATTTTCAACTCAGGTAATTTTTGTGAGAATGTATTTCCATCCTTTGTCATGTTGACGGTTTCAGGAGAGAAACTCAGACACACCAATGAACCTCTCAGGTAATTCTTTTTTTTTTTTACCGTGTCCTGTCCGGCAGAGTAGCGTTCAGAATTGTTGTCCGAGTGCCAAGAAAAAGCCCAACAGTTTTACTTTCACAAGTGGAGCATTACAGCTGACCCTTTAAACCTTTGCTTGATATTCATAAAAAGAAAGAAACTTTATTAGACACTGCTTTGGGATTATTTTAGTTGTTACGGACACAGAGACAGAAATGAAAAGGAAAAAAAAGAAACATGAAAGAGAGAAAGGGGGGGCAAAAAGGAAAACGGGAGAGAAGGAGAATATAATGGAGGAAAGAAAGAATGATGAAGAGAATACAAGATAACACCCTCTTGCTTCTACACCTGCAGAAACGTTCACATTACCAGCTTTTTTACCGAAAAGTGCACGGTACTTATCAATGCAAGATGTATTTAAATGCGGCTCAATATAGAACATTTGTGTATCTGTTAACACCTGAATCTAAACACCTGTGGGTCTGAGTGTGAGCGCACTTGTGTATACAAGGTTTCTCCATAAAAATATGCAATGGTGAGTGTGAGGAGACACAGACCCGCCCCCCTGGACCTGGAACAGATACGCAGGAGATCCAAAGGTCCCCCAGAGCACAAGAACCCCAGGAGAACCACCGCTGGGACTACTGCAACCCCCCCAGAGAAGAGCAGGGGAGAGTCCCAGGAGAACCACCCAGCAGCCACAGTGCAGAAGCCCCAGGGAGCTGCAGCAACGAGCCCACAGCCCCGCCAGCAGCTGTCTATGCCCGAGCAGATCCAGCCATGGACCCAGAGACCCGAGACCCCGGGACTTATCACTCCCCAAGCAGAGGCCCGACAGAGCCAAGGGGTCCAGGCCCTGGCAAGCAGCCACTGTAAGTGAGCCAGCACACAACAAAGCACCCAGCCCCAGATACCGAGGACCACAAGTACACCGGCGGGCAGAGACATAAACCACCGGCAGGTAGTGTGGTGGGGAAGGGAATAGGTCCCACATTTGATGGGGGGTCTAAACTGATCCAGGAGAGGGAGCAGCCCAAGACCCAACCTAACACAATAAACAGGCACACATAGTCACAATCACATATTCCCATCCTCATGCGTACACATAAAAACTCTCACACCCACGCACCCAACGTAAAGACAAACAACAGTGGACGTCATACACTCACTCACACTCCCCATACATACTCTGTACTCCCAGGTCCAGGTGCCGATACCCCATAGGGACAACCAGCCCCCGGACCCAGGAGGTGGTCCCCTTCCCTTCGTGGGTGGAGACAGGCAGACCGCCCCAGCACCTGAACCTGGTCTGGGCTAGCCCGGGCTTGTGCCTAAACCTGAGGACCCCGACCTCCCGCCCCGACCCCAGTCTCCAACGATCCCCATCTTCATCCAGAGAGAGGGCCATTTACAAAAGAGGGGTCTACATGGTCCAAACAAGCCCGCCAACCAGAGCAGAATAAAATAGTCCCAACCCCCAATGAATTCCGATCCCAACCCCATGAGCCCCCCACCCTCAATGAACCCCGACATGAATCTCCCCATGGGACCACCCCCAACCAGGACACAGATATCGAACACATGCCGTGAACCGAAACGCCATAAATTCCCCCCCCACAACATGGGCACACTCCACAGGTGAGCTTCATCCCTAAAAAGCCGACGAAGCAACACCCACACAGCGCAAGCTCCACACACAGCCCCGCTCCAAGCACCCCCGTCCTGCCACCCTCTAGCCCGCTGCCCCCCCCAAGACACAACAGCCAGCAGAGCAGCACACTGCCAAGCCCGCCCAACCATTAGGCCAGCGTCAGCAGCCCCAGCCCATGAGTCTGTGAGAGGGAAAAATGCACCAGCTGGGTTACCGGGCTGGGCAGGCCAACCGCTCCAGGCCAAGCACATCCCACCAGCCGCCCCAGTGCGGGCACTAGACATGCTCCACCGCCCCACCCACCCGACTGCCAACCGTAGCCCTGTGCCCGGCCAGGGGCAAGAGCCACAGAAGGAAGCATTGGAGGATTGCCACCCCAGCACAAGGACCGGGCACCCTGCCAACCCCACACACAAACCCCGGAAGAGCCCCAGGATGCCAGCCACCCACCCTCCCGCACAGCACACCCCGCTGCACCAAGCAGGCTAGCCAACCCCTCCACCAAAGCGCAGCCACATCTTAATCAACACTGCACACTGCCCGGCCAAGACCCCCTTGTTGGAGCCCGACGCTCCCCCAACCGACAGACCAGGCACCAAAGCCAGGGACCGAGATCCAAGGCAATCCAAACGATCCTGAGAGGGCCGAAAAGCCAGCCCCAGACAACCCCCAAGACCCGAACCCCAACCCCAACCCAGATCCCGACCAGAAGGCCCGCTCCCTCTCCCGGACTTTGACCCCAGGCGGCAAACAGCAAACGAGGGTGTGACAAGACCCCAGGCCTACCTCCGCCCGCTCAAATGTGGTTTTGATGCGTGTTGTTGTAGTGTGCATTTAAAAAGAAAAAGGGGTGGGGAAGAGGGTCTGCCACGACACCCCCCTCCCAGAACCCTTAATGTCTACATGCAACTTAGCCCTTAGAGGTGAGCACAGGCACCAGAGGTTAGGGTAAGAAAATACCCTCCCTCTTAGTGCCATTGACCTCACTCACACCCAAGGCCCTACATGTGAATGCCAAGAAAATGTTATAAATGGGTGTCTAAGTTGTACAATAAAATTTGGGCACAGGCTGCCATGGGACCGCAGAGATGGAAAATCAATGCAGCACTCTAATGACGCACCTGTACCCCAAGGCCCTATATGAGTGGTAGTGTGATGGAGTGGGCGGAGGAAGGGGTCCGGGGATGGGGAGGGAAGGACTGGGGGACAAAATGCTCTCCCAGTGAGCCAGCTCCAACACCCCAGCGTTCAAACAACTACTAGAACATATAAGACATTAGACACCCAGGTTGACTCCGCACCACCCCCTCCCACAGATCTTTCACCCTGCCAGCAAATTGCACTCCTTGAATGAGAGAGCACCTGCAATGAGATGGTACCTACCCGCCAGTTTAGGGGGCCCCTACGCCCACAGATGCACCGAAGCCCCCCCGGCCCAGCCAGGACCCCAGCCCGGGGGCGACACGTCCCAGGAACCGCCGGCACAGGCTCCCCAAAAGCATCACATGCAGCCCCCAGATGCCGCCCCCGAGCGCCACCAAAGTCCACCCCCCCCCCCCCCCAGTTGGGGCCACAGCCCCCGGCGCCAGCCACCCCAGCCCAGGGACACCCCAGATGACCCAAACCCAGACATCCCCCCGCATCCGCCACAGTGCCCCACAGGACGAAGCCAAAGGTGCCCCACCCCAACTAGGTGATGGAGCCGATTAAAGGAGCCCAGAGAGATTGATCTGATGTGGAGGCAGAGGCTGTCTCAAGACTTATATAAACTGACAGATGGTTTCTGTTCTGGTTAATATTAAGATGCTTTTTATTTTTCCAATTCATGAGGATAGTTTTCTAAGGCAGTGAAAACCATGTGAACTGAATTTGTCTCTATGGTGACATCATCTAAGTTGCCCAGCAAGCAAACTGAGGGGAAAGGTGAAATATTACATCTCAGACACTTTGATAAGTCTTCACATATCAGGCGCCAGAACCTCTGAACAGGTGTACATAACCATAGTGGCTGGATGTAATTGTCAGGTATATTGCCTGTGCAGTGTAAGCAAGTATTAGACGGTGCAAAACCCATCCTGAACATCCATTGACCTTTATAGTATACTCTATGAAGGATTTTATATTGTATTAATTGTAAACTGGTGTTACTAGTCATTTTAAAAGTTCTGGAACATATCTGAGACCACAATGTTTGGTCAAAGTTAACTGATAAGTCCACCTCCCATTTCATAATAGGAAGGGACATTGATTCATCTATATTAGACAGTGTCCTGTATATCTTAGACATTTATTTGGGGGGGGTTGAGTTTTAGGAACTCTAGTACACTTGATGGTATTTGTAACCCAACGTTTTTAAGCCTAAATTTATTTTTTATTATAGATTTAATTTGTTGATATTCTAAAAATGTATTCTTGTCCATCCCATATTGTATAATTAATCTGTTAAATGGGATGAACTGAATTCCTTCAAATATATGTTCCAGGTATTCAATTCATTTACTCCTCCAATCTGGAAATTTTATCATATTATTTTTTTGTAGGATGTCAGGATTGTTCCAGATGGGTGTGCGTCTGCATGGGATTGGTGAAGACCCTGTCATTTTTAGATATTCCCACCATGCTGTCAGAGAGGTACTGATATTGAGGCTTTTAAAGCATACATGTCATTTTATATATGAGCTAATAAATGGTAGATCTGAAATCTTAATATTATTGCATACTGTCTGTTCTACGTCTAGCCAGGGTTCATCTAGAGGACTGTGTTTAAGCCATTTTGAGATATATTGTAGCCTGTTGGCTAAGAAGTAATGTTGAAAGTTCAGATCTAGCCCTCCTTTATCTTTGGTCTTTTGTAGCCTTTTTAAGCTAATCCGCAGTGGTTTATCTTTCCAAAGAAATTTAGCGATGGAGGAGTCCAGAGATCTAAACCATTCAGATGAGTTTATTTGGGATCATTGAGAATAAGTAATTGATTTTTGGCAAGACCATCATTTTTAGTGAAGCAACCCTGCCCATGAGTGATATGGGTAGAGATTTCCATCTAGCGAGATCATCTTCCACCTTTTTTTTCATCTTTTTAAAAGCGGGATGTGGTTTAATTTTGTTAAGTCTGCCAATCTAGGAGAAACATTAATACCCAAGTATGTAATATTCCCTGACTGTAGTTTTATATTAAGGGAATTGTGGAAAGAACAGTTAATTGGAAGAACTGTTGATTTCAACCAATTTATAGAATAATCCGAAATTCTTGAGAAAGAATTTATCAATCCAAATACCTGACAGACAGAGGTTTGCAAATGCTGGAGAAAGAGTACTACATCATCTGCATAAAGACTGATTTTATGTGCCTTTAATATCTTTATTTTGCCTGATTGCTGGGACGAGTGGTTCAATAAAAATTGCAAATAATGAGGGGGAAATTGGGCATCCCTGCCTGGTGCCCCTCTGAAGATAGAAGCTGGAAGATGTTTGGTTATTGGTCCTGATACGTGCCATTGGGGAACTGCCAAATTCTGTTGGCATTCCCAGGCCACACTGTGCTCGCAAACCTGTAAAAGAAAGAGTACAAGAGGCCTCCGCATAGCATGACCAAACCACCTCAACTGATTCCTTCTAATGCAAATAAATACCAGCTATACTCCAGATCCCCCTGGATGTCGATTCTTATCACCTTATCTCCACCTTATCTCCAACGCAGAGTCCAACCACCCTGCTGTGGAAGCTAATTTCTCTCATTTATATCTGGGATCTTCTTTTAATTTATTTACAAGCAATTAAAGTAACTATTTTAAGCTAACACTTATCTATGTGTGCACACACAAGTAACACTTTCTTTGCGTTTAAAATATGAGCGGTAATCCAGACTCTCCCCAAGTCTTTAATGTCCTTCAGATATTAGGTGTTATAATGGCCTCCCAGCTACAGTTATGCTGAAAGCTGCATTCACTTTGTCCCAGTGCTGTGTTTGGATTGAAGCCCTGCTGGCTAGAAACTATGAAGCCCGCTGTGTAAGGCAGTGAGTCTGTAGTACATCTGAAGGTTGACTGAGTTTTGCTATTTTGAAGCACCCACACAGATATCCCATTTGTTACAATGCTTTAAAATGTCATCTTTGAACATTAGGTGGCACTGTGGTTTATAGCATAAACAGGACAAATAGGAAGATTTAAAAAATAAGTAAAAAACCATAAAGTTTGTTTACAAGAGGAGACTGAGACAAAGAGATATGACTACCATGGCTACCATAACTGGCAGACCACCACCACTAACCCATTCAAAATCTCAGTCCCATGTTTCTGGTCCAGTCTGGAATCTGTCCCGGGCCGTTGGGACTAAACCATAGATAGACAAAGTGGAGCAAAAGGAGAATTCATCTAATGAGGGTTTTGTAGGTGCATTTAACCCCAGGGTAAGTCTGACTGCTTCATACTTCTATTGATTAAACTTAATGGGATGCCAAAGAAATGTTTAGTGAAACTTTAAAGTTTAAATCTAATGCATATTTAAGTCCAGAAAAGGGCTTCAGGGGGAACGGTCTGCCTACTGACTTAAGATGGACTGCAGACCAACTTGTTTTGTCTCAAAATAACATTTTTGTCATGGGAACTGTGGAGTAAAACAAGTGGTTCACTACCAGCTGGAAGTCCCATATGTTGTTATTCTTTAAAGAGGATCATCATTTGTTATCTGGAGTCTCTTACAGGAAAAAAGTACTTTTTTTCAACATGCGAGTGTTTCTCAGAGCACAGAAGAAAGACATCACCAGCCTTGCCCTTAACACTGAGGTGAAAATAGGTTTGTTGGTTTGCTGTCTGTCTTTACCTAGGGGACCTGCACTCATATTAGAAATTCCTTGTTTGTCCCAGAGCTCTTTTAGATAACGTGGATGCAGCATGGAGGGGTCGTGTGTCTGTGTGAAGTGATACACATCACATGTGGTCAGAATTTAGTGTGCTTTCTCTGTGGATCCGTGTCAGTCGGTCAAATCTATGGGAGTCGTGTGTTTACCCATTAAACACACAAACGCAAAGAGAAAGAAAGCAATCAAAGGACGTACATGTGGAGGAGAGGCAGTCGCATGGATCTGAATACTGTGATAAATCCTCTGAATGTGGAAAGCAATTTCTTTTCTGAAGACAGGAAAAGTAGGACCAGACAACAAGATGAAGCCAAAGAGCCAGAACGACAAACATTCCTGATTGTGCTGTGCTGCCTAGTCCCGTCTTTCCCTGTCAAACCAGGGACAGCTGTGTCATTTTCATACCGCAGGACTCCTGGGATCCTGCCTGGAATGTACCAGCATCCCCTTTTTTCCTTCTCCTTCATCTTTTCAGTTTGACCATACAGTTCAGAGCTTGATTCTTTTTGTGCAAACTTAGAAAACAAAAACTGAATTAAATCGTCTTAGGTATTTTTGCGCACAGCAATTGTAACAATGTAAAAAAGCATTAAAATGGAGCCATAAAGTCAGAAAGAGATGGACGATACAATTTAGCCCCCATCTTAAACCCCCTTCTGCACCACCACCCCACCCCCTCAACTATCATCTGACTAAAGAAGTAAGACCACATCTGACATATCAGCTAGAGGCTGAGAGAGCCTCTAATCCAACCTTTAAAAGCGCTATAACTGTAGTTTTAAAATGTTTCGGCCTTTACACATTTCGTTTCATGTGACGGTTTGATTGGATAAAAAATCTTCCTTTATTGTGTAACTTTTAGACTTTAATCAATGAGAAAAGGTTTCTTGCCAATCTCATCTGCACGCTTTTAACTCTTTGAAACTCCTGGGCCCCAAAGTTTTATCTTATGTGTAAAAGAGGCAAGCCAAAGGGAGTCAGTGTTTGGGTGGGTTGGGGTCGTGTTCCGGTTGTGTTTGGATGTGTGTGTATATGGATGGATGTGATGAAGAAGCTTATTTACAAAGTCCAACTGTGAAGTTCTTGAGAAGTCTGAAAAACTCAAAAGGTAAATGGGGTAAAGCAAGAATTTTGCAATTATTTCTTTTAGGTTTGGTTTGTTAGATCATAAAAACTACAGGAGCTAAAACATAAGTTTACTGCCCTGCTTTTAGAAAAAAATAAGCAAATTTGTTGGCCCCATTGCAGTAGGCAGAGCAAACATCTTTTCTGTGAAGATAGCTGTATTGCTCTAAGACAACACTTGGTAGGGACCATAAAAACAATTAATGATAAAATCATTTATATTTTGATACTATGATTATATCAGACTAAATATCTTATTTGTTAAGAACTTTATGTCGATAACATCAAACTTCTTTGATGACACAATAAAATAGCTGAAGCAATTTTTCAGATTCCAGGAAAGAACGTGGTGTGACATTTTTCTGCTTTGTTTCTGCGTTTCTGCGAACAAGAAGCCCAGTTTATCTCTAAACACTCAGTCCATGTCTGGACTTGAAGAATTCAGATTTTTTTATTTAACAGTGTAGATTACACTCCTGCTCTAACACTCCACATTTCATGCCACTAAAAATAGAGCACTCTTCTTGGCATTGTTTTGTGTGGTCTTCATGATTTTAAAATTTTGGATGTAGAGTCCACATACTGACTCCTCTGTCTAAATGTTTACTTAAAACACACCTGACTGCTTCAGTGGATGTTATCTGTTTCCTCCAAAGATATTTGTCTAAAGTTTTCCCTCTCCCTCTATCGTCTGTCGGCCACCCGACAGACATGGAGATTTGGGGGTAGAAGTTTCCTCTTAAATGCAGGAAATCCCCTTTCTTCTGCCTGGCTGCTCTGTTGTGGCTGCATGTCTGTGTGTACATTTCTGCGGCACAAACTCTGTGTGCTCGTGCCAGAGTTGGATTTTTCATGAGGTTGGGGAGTGTGGGGGTTGTTGGTGAACTAAAATGACCAACAGACCAACCGTGCAACTGACCACAGTCCCAGGAGTCTAACATAGGGAAAGTTAAAACAAACAAATCCACTGCCTTTTTCTCAGGACGCTCGGATACCGTTACTGGCTGTCCCATGTGGGAGCTTTATTTTTATCATTGCCACCAGCCCCCATCTCCCTAACTGTGTTTCTCTTTAAGGAAATTTGGCCCCTGAACCCTTACCTCTTTGGGAGAGCAGAGCACCTAATCTAATGGGACCTGGCAAGAGGCTAGGTTCCAGTGTGGAATGTCTTGATTTGGGTCACATTTCTTTCTCCATTACTGTCATTTTCTGACTGGTTTATAGGCCTTTTAGCCCATTTAGTACATGAAGGAGTAAAGCCTATCCTATTGAATTATGGGCTTGCACCTTTTGCTTGTGCCAAGTTAAATTTCACACTACAATAAACACAGGAATCAACTTTAAAATACACTGTTTTTCACCAAAGGAAATCTGGTTTTTGATTTGATTCGGTTCGCATGCCTTTGAACTTTGGTGTTTTGTTGAGCACCGACATGCATTTCCACCAGTTGTGGGAACCAAGCATGAGTAATCAATAGTGGGCATTAGACAGCGTTGCAGAGAGACGGCAGAGCTTGCTGAGCTGCGTGCTGTGTTCCTTTTAATGCAAATAGAGAGGATCCATGAAACACTGTTATTACGGAAAAGGAGTCTGTGATGCCGTGCAAGAACAATGGTATGTACAATGTTTTAATTTGCATATGTTCAGCATCCACGAGGGTAAAGGAAATGAGTAGTTATACAATCAAAATCCTGTTCGGGAACCAGAACGGGCTCCGGATCATGTTGGTGGAAAACTGTTAATATAGTAGAACTTGTTGGTATGTGAATCTTATCTAATGAATTTGGGGTTTCCCTAAGGAACATCATATGATGGCATGCGTCAGCTGTCACCTTTAACACACTTTGGATGTGCCCTGCTGAAGAAGTGCAGCGAAACAAAAGGTTACTGGACTTCAGCCTTGGGTAGTTTTATCAGAATTCTTGATGCTCCTTATTTTATACGGGTTCAAGAAGAATCACTGGGTGCCACAATTTGAGTGTCAGCTCCTGACCAGATGCAGCTGGCGTGGGTTGTTTGGTAGAAAAGAATAAAGGCCTATTTTATTAGGTGCCTCTGACAACACCAATGTGCACTGCCCTTAAATCTGCTACATCAGCAAAATTCTGTGGTGCAAATTTTTAGTTAATATCTAAATTACTTCAATTTTATGAAAGTAAGGATGTGTTTTAATCTCACAAGACTTAAAAAAATATTAGATATTTAGAGATGTTGCTATCTAGCAAATTAGCACATATTGACTAAATGTGATAATTTCTTAGCAAATTATTTTGATTTGTTAATTTAATATCAATAGCAAAACAATTGTTAATTTGTCGTTGCTGGTCACTTTATTGGATTATAATACTACTACTACTAATAATAAAAATAATAATAGATCAACTTTATGATTTTTGTTTTCTATAATCGAGGAGGCCTACACCACACTTAGTTTAAGGAGTCAGTTTTTCCAAAGTCTAACTTTTCGACAACCCAGAAACATTTATTTGACTGCTCCCTTGGTTATGATCCATTAGATGTTGACCTCGACTTTTTGCAATAGGCACAACTTCCCTCTGGGGGCAACCTGTGGTTAATGTCTCCATCTCCTGTGCTTGGTCGAAGAGGGCTCGGCGGTTGGTAACAGGCAAGTTGCTTTGCCAGCAGGAGGCTGAGGGCTGGGCCATGCCGTTTGGCCTGATCTCTAATTAGCGCTGGCTTGTCAGTTGTTCAGGGTGGATATGTCTGGGAAATTGCAGTCTTGCACACAGAGACACTCAGTATACATAAACCAGAGCTGGAAACCACACAGCACAGCAACTGGAGGATGAGGATTGTCAATCTGTCTGCGATCGTGTGGCTTTGACTTGTGCTGCCTGTTTGATACTGCTTAGGCTCAAGTGGCTTATTTAGGGCTCAGGGTGTGTTTGTGTGTGTTTCACTGAGCACCATTAGTGGTGCTGCTGCAGCAGTGAAGTGGTTAACAGTCTCCAGGGAGGCTCAGGTTACCAGCAGCTGGGCAGGTCCTCCGCTCCTTTCAGCTCAGTGTTCAGCACAGACAGAGACAAACAGTGCCCGAGGGATGAAGCATCGGTGCAGCAAGTGACAAAGAAGCTCAGTCCAGGAACTCCGCCAGGACGAGAGAGGGGGCAAGAGACACTGAAAAAACTCAGAGAGAGGGAGGCGGGGAGGAGAGATTTATTTCTGTGAACCCTTTCAGCAGCATGGAGTCATGAAGCTTTCTGTCCAGCTTGGCATTTTCGCACAGCGACCCAGTTCCCACAGCAACACAGGCACCCTGAACAGGTAGATACAATGTGTGTGTGTGTGTATCTGTGCAAATAGGCAAAAGAAAGGTAATTTAATGTTGGCTTTTATTTACTAAGTGATCTTTGGATCATTATTCTTGCTGGTTTAAGAGTAGAAGCATCCTGAAATACTCCTATTTTATTATTCAGCTGTCCATATTTATTTTCTTTGAATGGAGTGTGTGTGGGAATCTCCCCTGTGGCTGTGTGGATAAGCTGAACCAAGTCTGGTCACTCTAAATCTCTCATCACCCCTCAGCTCTTGTCTCTCCATGGATGCTTTCAGCTCTCTAAGCCAAGCTAATGCTTGATTTAGTCACCTGGTAAATCAGGAGGAAGTCGGGTCATCTCGCAGTACATCAGATGTGTTTGGTCTGATGTTTGTCAGGAACCAGCTGATTAGGTTTTGGCGGACTTCTGAATCTGGGAATTCTGCCATTGAAAATCTCTGTTTTTGTTTAGTTTCTTAGTTTGAAGCCATAATTATGATGTGAGCTTGCTCCTTGGTGGGAAAATTCTGGGGGTGAAAATTGACTACTGAGCAACTTTGCTTTTGTTTTGTGTATACCCAAGCAGTGTCTGTTTTACTTTTGTTCAAAGATCAAACCAGAGGGATAAGTGAAAAACAAGAGGATATCACTAATTAAGAAATGAACCATGAAGCCAAAAGCACTTAAAGCCAACAACACTCTATTTACACTCTTGTTTGCATGCTTTTAATTTTTTCCAAAATTCAATAAATAAAAATGACATTTCTGTCACAAATATTAACATTTTATGTATTTTATACTGGGAGGTTTCAAATAACAGTATTTTCTGGTGAGGAGTTTATTATTAGCTCTAAAATGCCTGGGTTAGTAAGCAGATGTTTTTCTTTGTTAAACCATGTTCACTTAAAGCACCTGAGGTGCTGAATAGATGGGATTAAACTGCATACAACCATATCAATGATTTCTTCTTCTTGTCATAAATGAATAAAGCCCGATCATGCTTCCTCAAGTACTTAGATGGTTTGTTACCTATCAAAATGTTAGCAGTTCCACAGTCCTGTTCTGTCATCCAAACACTGACCAAAAACTGTATCCCAACATCCTAAAAAAAAAAATCAGTTTGGCACTAAAGCCTGTTACCTGAGTCCATGTTTCTAGCCTATTGCCATACATTTTCTAGCACAAAAGTGACACCTAGTGGCTAAATTGGGGTTTTACATGAAACTCCTAAAAACTATTTATGACAATAATCATTACCAGTTCAAAATCAATTAAATTTGGTCCTAAATTTACAAGAATATTTAGAAGATTTTCAAAATACAATCTGAAAATTCTTTATTTTTATTCTGACTTTTATGACCAGCCATTACTGGGCAGAAAAGCATTGATTGGTTGAAATGTGTGTTGGATGAAACCAAATCTTCAAGTTTATGCATTCATGATTTGTGAATTATTTTAGAGTTGGAGTTAGCTCTTCTTTACAGAAGAGGACTTATTTTGAATGGTAGTTTTTTGGCTTTATTGCTCTTGCAAAACTATCTGCATTATGTAGAGATGAACCCACTGCGCCTTCGCTAGCCGATAACAATTTCCGGTTCTCTTTCAGGTCTGACCTACCGGTTTCAATTTTGTCCTACTTTCAATGTCCTTTCAAAGAACTTTAATGTACACAAACACATATGTCCAAGGTTTGTTTTAATCTAACAATTAAATGCAACCTTGGTAATAAATCAGAGAATGAAGGCATTGTAAGGTTGCCCAAATTTCAGCGTCAGTGGATGCTTCCTCAACCGTTTTCTTTTCTTTTTTTTTTTACTAAACTTACAACAAAGTTTATAAAACAGCATCATGTTTGTGATGTGTTTACATACTGAAAGAAATGTGGGAGTTTCTGTTTTGATGCATTCAACAAACGGAGGAAGAAAATCATGTTTTATAGTATCTGACCCCCTTGATCACCAATGGAGAACTGTCAGATTTGAACCACTGGCTGATTGATTAGAGCATCAGTAAATGAATGCTCAAAGATGAAAAAAAGCTGCATCAAAATGACAATGTAACTGATGTAAAGACAGTTTAATCAAAATGAATGCAGCCATCATTGGATATTTAGACTTTTCAAACTAACATTACAATTGTATGCTCTATTTCCCTTTGTCAGTCATTTATTTGCATATCCTGATTTTATTCAATTTAGGCAGGTGATTTAAGTTTTAAAAAACATTGAAAAGGTTATTAAAATCAGCTAGATAGAAATGCAGCTGAATCCTATTGCGTGCGTGTGCGTATATGTGACATCCGCTGTAGCCAGCCATGCACTGGCTGTCACCAGCAGCCTCCCCCTGCTCCTTTCAGAGCAATGTTTGCCAACTGGCTAGGCTTCCTGTTCCCCACAGACTCAAAGCGGATTCAAGCACAGACACACACACCAGCAGACACACAAAGACATATTTACAGATATCCTTAACTCCTGGCTCGTTTGCTCTGTTCATATGGGTCTATTTGAACAGCTCAGACACACAAGCACACCATGATGTCACCCCTCCAATGAGCCTTTGTTCATATGATAGACAGCCCCATTCAGACATGTCTGTGTCTGTGTTTATCCCAGTTGAAATCAGTTTAATGGAGAATAAAAGGAGAATCACCAGGCAGTCACCAGATTCTTCTTTTAGTTATATTTCAAGCTGAAATTAACATTTCTTTTTTCCTGTTTATATAAAGTCAAACAATTTTATATATTAAATTAAATCACACATTCATGCTTGATGTTTTTTAAAAGAAAGAACTAATTTTGTATGCATCTAACTATAATTGCCTCTGTAACTGAAAGGAGATATTAGATACAAAAAGCTCTACAGTTCGGTTTTATTTCTGCTCAGTAAGCTAATGCTAAGCAGACTCTTGTTCCATCAGACTTTTTGTTTCTTTGTTCCACTTTCAGTCTGAGTGGATTTAAGATGAGTCTCTGCAAACACTCACGTAGAGTCTCTAGTTTTTCTTCATTTCCATGGACTAAAAAGAGCCTCCATATCTCCTCATGTGCATGTGTAGTTGGGATGACAGCAGTTCGGTAAGCAGTGGCATCAGTGACAACATCGACACAGATGACATCAACACCAGTTCCTCCATCTCCTCCTATGCCAACACACCTGCAGCACAGCGCAAAGGCCTCAACACACAGGTAAGTCAAAAAACTGTGGTTCTGTTGAAGTTGTGAAAAAGCAGTAAAGCAATTCTCCAACACAAGTTTATTATATATATATATATATATTATATATATAATATATATATATATATACTTATATATATATAAAGGCACTAGAACAATCATTTCACAGTAAATGATTAAGACACACAAGTTTGCCTAATAAAATTTTTCATGCCCCCTTATAAAATTTGTCGAGCAGTGTTGCACTATTTCAGCTTTCGTGACCCACATAATTGACTGTATTGTTTCTCTAACAAATTATCAAACATGAAAAAGTATCAGTGACATCATCAAGTCAATGTTCTGGCTAACACCTGAATTTCGTACTCGTAAATGGGCTGTTTTGTACACATGTACTTAGACCCTTGCCTAGTAGGTTATTTTTCTAAATATTCTTAAAAGTATTGTCATGACATATAGTTATAAAATTTTATAAATATACTTGAGTGTCATATGAAATTGAATGAAACTAGATGATATACTGATCAAATTATTTTGTTTCTGATGAATTTGGTGTTTTTTGTAAAGCTTTGACCTGCCAATACAGAATTTAGGAGATTTGAACTTGCCTTTAAGAACTGTAATATAGGAAGATGTAGAATTACCATATTTATTTCATATTTTATTAAGAGCAAAACACGGGTGTTAGAAAATATTTATTAAAGATGTATGATTTTAAACCAGCCTTGGCATCATATAGTCGCAATTAGCATGGTAAGTGTTACTAAAGCAGCATTGAAATTTCTAAGAGTGTTAACATCTTCAGATCCAGGATATCCTATGACAAAGCTATGATTAAAGCTAAAAACGATGAAACAGAGCAACTTCACCAGACTACAGTATGTTAATGGGGACATCATATGCTTTTAAATCCTTCCTTTTCACACTTAGATCATACACTTGTGATCTATATAAAGAGGAACCGCAATGCTTTGGTCTGAATTTCTTGTTGTTGTAGCTCCACAGGCTCCTCTTTTACCCCTGTTCTGAGGTGCATCTGAAAGAGATTTGTTTTGATGCCGTCCCTTTAAATGCTGTTGAGGCGCTTCACACCCCACCCCCCTTCCACATCAATGAACGCTCCACTTTGACCTGTTCAGCCATTGCTGTAGTTTCATAAGACAAAAATGGCAAAAACAACGCAAAACTGTTAATGTAATAATACTATTCAAAACACGCAGTACAGTTCTGTCCTCAAGAAGCTAAAAGCAGCACACAGTACTAACATAAGCAGAAGAAGTGATTCTACTGCTATCAAAACAATGGCCAGGACATCATATCAACACACAATTAATTAATGTCTAAAATAAAGTTTGTTGTTATTTGCAACTTACCGGTTTGCTGCGTCCGACGTTTTCATAGACAGAAGGAACTGACCCCTTAATCAGATGAAGTCTTTCAGCAAATTCTTCCTGATACTGGCGGAGGTTGCTGAAGAACTCATCCTTAAAGTGGGGGAAATAGGAATTTCCCCAAGTGATTTGGGTAGATTTCCATGAAAAATAAAATTTAACCAGGGACTTTGAAGAGATTCTGATGCTGGGGGATGGTGTAATGAATTGTGTGGGTTAATACACCCAACAACCGAACATTTAGAGCTATCAACTTATAGCGTCGGCATACTTGAGCTTGGACTACAAAATCACAGCAAGAAATAAAAATGGCGAAATACGCGAAATTGATCAGTTGGAAGTCCATAACCTTATTTAGCTGTTCTGCAGCAAATACTGTGACGTAACAGATGGCAAAACGTAACAGATGATAGAGGACACTGAACAAACTGAAAAATCTGACCCAAACAGAATATAAAGATCTCTCCGCAACACCTGCAGAGACTAAAATTCACTTTTCTGCACCGGTACAGCCTCCAAGTACAAAACAAAATGTATTTAAAGGCTAGAAAAGTGGATTCTGCATATGTCCCCTTTAAGCCTTTCTGTTGATTTCTGAAAGTCTTACTCTCCCTTGCTTTATTGATGCCTGAAAGAGATATAAAGCATGTCTTGACATAGAAGATAGTTTAATTTTAAATAGCTTCCTAGATCTGTTCTTCCTCTGACTTCATACTAAACACCTTGTTTGTACTGAAAATGGCAAACCTCCTTTTCCAACAGTCTTTTACTCTCTGTAGCAACATCCGCATAAATAAGTTGTGTTGCCAAAATAGCAACGTCCTGATAGTGGATAATTTTTCTTTTAAATAAATCATTAAAAAAATGTATTTATTGGTTGTCAAAGCCGACATGAAACGTTCCTCTTGTGGGTACAAGGACACATGGTTGGCATGAAATGTTCCTGCAACAGGGGTGCCATTTCTTGACCCAAAAATTTAGTGTACGAAGCAACCAAAACTACAAATACATAAAATTAGTCAAGGGGTGAACCTCCAGCAGCAATTCTGGTGCCCTTAACCATGCCATGACAGTCACTGCCATGACAGTGCTGTGGATAAGATATAAGACTAGAGGCTTATTTGAGTGATAGGCACCTCAGTAAAATCTTTGGCATGGTAAAAGACAAGCCTGAGTTAAGCTTTTTAAGATTTAATTGTTTTTGTGCTGTTGGAGCACAACAATTTTTTTCTAAGCCTGCGGGTCAGTATTTGATATCAGTATTTGTTGCAACTCATGATTGAGTCATGAAAATGTCAGCGGATTCTTGTGTATATTACACACAGTATTGACTGATCTGAGGCCATCCACTGTGTGATGACTATTCTTTATTGCCTATAAGGTCTAGATGCTGATTGAAAAACATAGGATAGTACAAAGACGGTTCTCACTGCAGCTATGTGACAAAGTCCAGGTTATAAAGTCTGCTTCATTTTTTTCTCCGGCAAGTCCACATTGGCTTTAGTCTGTTTTTTAGATCTCAGAACAGATCAGCTTGCAGCTTTTTAAAAATGTTGCCTGCACAACTGCAGAGTTGTCATTGCAACACCTTCTGCTATTTACTTGCTTCTATGAAAGATGTGTCACCAGCTGCTTTGAGCAAATCTTTTAACAGATATTTAATTAACTCTTTTTGGTATACAGATTCAAAAGAAAAATCCACCTTAGCAAAATCTAAAGCTGAAATAGTTCAAAAGTGTCCGCCCTGATTTGTATCAAATACATTTTTCAATAAGAACATCATTATCAGTTCAATAATCAGCATTCAATAATCTGAAGATCTTTTTTGTCAGACTTGGATCTAGGCTTGCTCTGACATGAAAATGTAGTCTTCATATTTCAAATTACTAGAACTTCGAATACTCAAGCCCTGATTCGATCACCCTTTCTGCTGTCCTGCTGGCATGACTGATCAGTAAAATAGCTGAAGCACTGTTTAGAGTCTCTTAGCTAAATTTCATTTGTGCATGCGTTTCCAGCCTGTGACGGATGCAGAGAAGCACTCTGCTTCCACAACAGTTCACCAAGCTTGGGCGGGAGACGAGGTGAAGAAGCCAGAGGGAGGGCCAGAGGGCGGGGTCAGGATGGATACAGGTTCCAAGTGGAGTCGCAGGAACTGTGACGTCTCCGATGAGTCCGACAAGGGCTGCTCGGGGAGAAGGACGCCCTCTGTGTCCAACACGGGCTCCTGGAGAAGAGGCATGACCACTCAGGTGGGGGTAACGTCACCCCGGACAAAAAGCACCAGCAGCACAGGGTCCACAGTTTCAGTCGGCCTGAAGAGCCACGGTTCAGGTACTGCAATAAATATAGAGAAATATATGTTGATAAATTTGTCCACTTTTTTCATTTTTTTGTTGTAGCTTTTGTAGTTACATGAAGATAATCCTTCTTGCAGAATTTGACAAAAATGTGTACTTTTATTGTTACAAGACATTAGAATTTTAAGATTTTGTTTTGTGGGATTTTATGTGGATTACAGGGTTGACCCTTTTCACCCTTTGTGATGGTACAATTACAAACTTCAGTGTACTTTATTTGGATTGTATGTTACAGGTCAACACAAAATAATAGACAATCGTGAAGTAATTGGAAAATTGCACATGGTTTTAAAAAGGTTTTTGAAAATGGTGTGCTGTATTTATTGTAAGTTTGAAACCCTGAATCAGTGCTTGGTGGAACCACCTTTTTCCACCAGTTTGGAACAGATGCTGCTGGTTCTGTATAAAATCAATCAATCTGTTTGATTAGATGTAGAGCATCTATATGGTATAAGATGCTAGTTGGAGGAATCCCATTAAAAGTGAAAACAATTTGAACGTACAGTGACTTTAAAACCAGGATGCATACTGTGCTAAACTGTGATTTCTAACCTTGTCCAAGCCTAATGTTTAGGGTGGTCATGAATGTTGAAGGTCAACAACTACCCCAGTCTTCTGCAGCTTCTAAGAGGTTTTCGCCATAGAATTCCCCTGTTTTTGCCTCCATCTATCTTCCTATCAACTATGACCAGTTTAACTGTCCTGCTAAAGAAAAGCCTCCCGGTAGCATGATCCTGCCAACATCATGTTTCACCTTGAGGTTATGTTTACAGGTTCTTTTCCACACCACGTGTTTTGTATGTGGGCCAAAAAGTTCATTTTAACCAGAGTACCTTTTTCCACATAGCTTGTGGCAAACTCCAAACTGGGCTTCTTAAAGGTTTCTTTCAAAAATAGTTTTTTTTCTTGCCACTCTTCCATAAAGGCCAGATTTCAGAGTGCACAATTAGTAGTTGCTTTGTTAAGGGTTCCTTTCATCAAAGCTGTGGATCTCTGCAACTCTTCCAGAGTTACCATTGGGCTCTTGGCTGATTCTCATATTATACTTATCAGTTGTTATGTCTGTCACATAAAATCCCAATAAATTACCTTAAAGTTAGTGGTTGCAATGTGACAAAATGTGAAATGTTCTGGCGGCATGAATACGTTTGCAAAGCAATGTCTAATGAATGCATCATCTTGTCTCAGAAACTCTGTAAAACATTCTGTGTCTCCTGCAGGCAAAACTGATGATGTGAAGGTTTCAGAAAAAGGACGGCTCTCCCCTCGCTCTAACGGCCTCCAGCGTTCGCCCTCAGATGCGGGGCGCAGCAGCGGTGATGAGGCCAAAAAGCAGTCCGTCCCCACCAGCCGCACGACGACTGCAAACCCACTCACGCACACCATCTCAGACCCGCAATCCCACACGCATATGCTGTCCACCCGTACCCCAACCAGCGCCTTCGGCTTCAAGAAGCAAGGTCCTGGCATGGTAACCATGGTAACCTCAAGCGGTGCCACTATCACCAGCGGATCAGCCACATTGGGAAAGATGCCTAAATCTGGGACGCGCTCTCTGTCAGGAGGCTTAAAATCGGGTGGGCATGATGGAGGCTCTGCAATGGGTCACCATGACGACGGCTTCCTCCCTATGAGTGCCCGCTCCACGCTGCAGTACCGCAGCCTGCCGAGACCAAGTCGCTCAGGAGCAGCCGCACGTAACGGCAATCGCTCTTCCACCAGCAGCATCGAGGCCGCCGTGCTCTCAGTCACATCTCATGGGAAGAACTCCTTTACCGTTACCAAGCCCAATGGCTCGGCGGGCCTGCTGGCCAATCAGACGGACCGGGAGAAGGGTGTGTCAGAGGTCGATAACCTAAGAAGTGGAGGTGGGATGCAGAGCGGAGGAGGAGCAGCAACGGGAAGACAGCAGGTTTCCTCACCTACGCTACGCAGGTGAACAAGCACACACACTTACAAACCATCAATTGTCTTTACAGAACCGCTTCACTGACGCTTACTGATGAGCCACTCTGAGTGAGGCCCTCCTGTATGGGCTTGACTTCACCCCCATAGTACATCCACTCAAAAAAAACTTAATCATGCAGTCACAGTACATGGTGAATAGTGAGTAAGGCATGACACATGTGGGCCTGTTACACACACACACATATATATATACACACACTCACACACTTGTCTTTCTATCTTTACAAGGACTTTGTATTGACTTCCATTCATTTCTATGGTCTAACCCTGACCCTAATCATTACTAGGACATATCTAACCCTAACCTAAACTTAATTCATACCTTAGTCCTAAACCTAACCCCTAACCCAAAAACAGCATGATAACAAAGTGAGTACCTCACTTTCCAAGAATGACCTGGTTAAAAACTTCTCACGGTCCTCTCTCGACAGCATATACAAGAACACACACACACACAGTATCTAAGGTTAACTGAGGCCATTGTGAATGGAGGCCTTTGAGCTGAGCTGATCAGCTGCCAAGCCTCAGCCTTGGTGGTGTGGTTGGAGGGGGTAACCGGAGGGTGTGGTGCTCTGTAATGGAAGCTGAGTCTTACCTCAGCACTCTGCCCTCATTAATGTGAGGGAGTGATAACTCTTCAAAGAGAACGTCCTGCTATTATCCCCCACTGTGGCTTCAGTCATCACAGTCCGCAGATTAACTTGTAACCCAGAAACAAGGAGAGCGTTAAGGGTCTGTTCCTGTGTTGGCTGTTTCTCAGATTTTTCGTTACTGACTATAAGATTATGAAGGCTTATTTTCCACTATTTTTACAAGTAAAATGAGAAGCTCTAAGCAGATTTGCCCTCTCTTGGCATTGCTCCCTCATAGCTTTTTGCAGGGACTTTTATCAGGAATGAAACAACCCCGAAACTTAACCTGATGCACAATGTGGACATTGCTAATTTATGACAGATTTCACTATTACTGCTACATTTTTCCAGCAGCTGAACTTCATAATGGCCATTTTGGGATCAAAAGAAGACAGATAATGTGTATGATTTTAGGATTGTTTTGTTGTTTATCAAAATGCTGCAGAACTAGTGTATTATCAGTAAGTAAGTAAATTGTACCAGTGCAAGACATTTAAATACAGTTTACACAGTCTAAAGTGCTCTACATCACATCAGAAAACATTTTAGGACTGCGTTGTATCATAAAAACATGTTATTGTGTAAGTAAGTTTTACTGTATCAATCAGGATTAACCCAAATCTCCTACATTTCTCCTTTTCTTTTTCCATCATTACTCTGAGCTTTAAGATCTTGGTCATTAAGATCTTTATCAAGTCAATGCATAAAGGGCAATGAAAGTCCATCCAACTGGCCCAACATTTTAATTTTAAGCAAAGTTTGAATGCATGGCACCTAAAATACAATATTTCTTCCAAACAGAACTTTGTGATTGCAGTGTTGCACAGACTGACATTGCGATGATGACTTTGAGTTGATTTTGTGCATCCCAATGACATCAAATTTGTAAGACATGTACTGCCTTTCCAGTCATATTGTTAAGTGCCCTGTTAGGTAATTACTGGCCACATAAAGGCCATGTTAGTCATGTTTCTTTTTAAAACAAAAATAGCCATTTTTTCTAAACTGATTTTTTTTTCACAAAGAACAAAACAGTGTGGCTACCCTTTATCTTATTCTTTTTGAGAATCCTTCAACCACAGTTAACATCCTTTTCCCTCTTATTACTGATCTACCTTTAGGTTATTTGGTGGTAAGGCTAATAAACAAGCACCAGTCACCACAGCTGAAAACCTGAAGAACTCCACTGTCATCTCCAACCCCCATGCCACCATGAACCATGTTTCTACAGTGCTAGAGTCCCCAGATGGAGTGCTGGGAGGTGGGGACAGTGAAACCAGCAGCCCCCTGTTTGGAGGCAGAGCCCTGGGATCAGCAACAGGGACTCTGGGCAATGAGCAGGTGAGCCACACTTATTTTTAGTAAGAGCAAGTCCTACATGATAGTTGGAACTGCATTTTGTATGTTGTTTTTTTTAAACTTTTGAACACTGATCGAAGTGTGAACATTTTAAATGATTAATCCTTGACTTTCTGTTTACCTGTGGTTTAAATATGACATAACACCCATGTAAATTTTAATTAGTCTTTCTTCAAAATGGGAAAGACAAGAGATACACGGAAGTAAGGCAGATGTGCATCTGTATGTAAAACTGCTACACAAAATAGTCACATAGACTTGCACATACCCAGAGTCAGAGCAATGATAATGGTCTAAGAGCCATCTTTAATAACACAATGCATATTTGCAGAAACTATAACTAGAGTTTTATGAAGATAGAATTCCTCAGGGCTCAATTTTAGGCCCTTTTATTTCATTTAAATAATACATTCATAAATTATATGTCTGATGCTACTGTGAATATTTATGCAGATGATGCCCTCTCTCGTTTTTATATCTCAGATAACTTTCCTCCTATTTTGGTACTTTCTTAATACTTTCAATCTCTTGCTAAAGTCCTCTACCAAAACCTCTAGGAACCTTTTACTTAAGTCATGTGACTTATGGTCAGCTGCTAGCCATCTAGTTACAGGTCTAAAAGCAGCAGGTCAGCTTTAGGTTAAGATTAAGCATTATGTCCTTAGTTTATACAAGATTAAACTATGACATTGTTAAATGCGGGGGGGTGTTTATAGAGCTATATACAGGCCTTTGACACCGGGATTATTCTGATCTCACCTTACTAATACCACAAACACATTGACTTCTTTATACATCACAGGTTCAGGTAAAGCACAGATGAGCCGGGCAGACGCCCGTTTGACAAACTGTAGATCCTAAATCATTCCAGACCTTAAATGTTTGAGCGTGCTCAGTCATGAGCTCTCCATCACGTTCTCACATGATTCATAAGTTTGATCTTTCTAGCTGTGAGTCATGTCATATGACACGTAGACTATTGTTTGTCAAATGAGCAGTCATGCCTTCAGTTCAGTTTATTAAATTATTTTAGATCCAATTTACTCGGGAAGCAAACTGGACAATACAAGCACATATGTCAGTGCTGCCACTGAAATTTGATTTAAAAATAATAAAAAATTTCAAAAATATCATAGAGAAGTTGCATCTTTTAACAAACAAAGACTGAGGAGCAATGAAGTTATGTTGGGACTGAAACCATAAACTGCAAATAGAACAACTGGTTGGCATAATTGAAGGTCTTCTTTCATATAAGGATGTTAGGTCAATGTCTTTACTGAAGAGACTTTGTTTGAAATTTGGCAAACCTCATCTTAGACTTATTTTACAGGCCTCCAGCCCAGGATCAATTTACTCCTCCACGGGTCCCTCCAACAGCTTGACATGGGGAACCACCTTCAGCGGCTCTTCTGTCCCGAGCAGGGAGAGCACTCTGGGTGGACATGGTGGAGCAGGAAGCATGGGCTTTCCTTCTGTGAGCAGCATGCATACCAGCAGTGAGTCCATCGACATGAGCCTGAGCAGTGCCGGAGGTGGCGGTGGAGGACACGGAACCCACAGGGAGGACACACTGTCTGCTCTAGGTCGCACTGGGAGCGTTAAGACTGGCATGTCTGAGAGGTGAGGACATAAATGAAGAGTTATTGGAGTCTAACGGAGAGGAGTTTAAATTCTTCTTAAATGTCCCTCATGAATGTGGTGTTTAAAGTTTCACAGTTAAAATGTAATTAAATTACCTTCTAAATAATGCAGTATCTAAATTTAAGACTAATATTTGCTAGGACCTCCCTCCGTATATGTTATTATAAGTTAGCAGCATACTTGATTATGAGTCTGGTATTGTTTTGTTATGCTGGGACCATAATGTATTGCAATACCAGCTTGTTACAAAAATATCAGTGAGTGAATACATTGATATTTATGAAAGCAAAATATTGTTCAAACTAATCAATCTAAAGCAAAACCTGTAGGTTCCATTTGTAGCTTACTTCTTAATAAATTTGTAATTAAGACTAAAAGTTAAACATTTTCTTCTGGTGTTCATAAAACTCCGTGAACTGTGAGGAAGCCTTCACATAAGCATTCAGGGAATATTGTTGTGACATATTCAGTAAAGTTAAGTCCACCGTGCTTTAGAATTAGAAAACATGCCAGCAGTTGATGGGATCATTTAAATCTAGCTCTTTCTTTCTACACATTAAACCATATTGAGGTCTGGGCATTGTGAAGAACTTATGATTATTTGCTACTATTGTACTGCACATCAACAGTTGGGACTTTTGCTAAGTTAAAACTTATGTATTATTTTAATAAAATTATAGACATCTTTTAGACTTATAGTACCTGTTTGATAATTGCACCAGTGTTCTCACTTGTTTTAAAATACAAATCATTGCAAAAATATTCACAGTCCTTGAACTTTTCCATATGAGGTAATATTAAAATCACAAACCTTGTTGCATTTTGGGGCAATTTTATGTGAAAGAAAGTTATAGACATGTTTTTAACAAAAACAAAACAGAAATGGTTGGGTGCATTTGTATTTGGGCATTTGTACTCAAGGAGCCCAAAATAAAATCCAATGCAACAAAATGCTTCTAGACTCCACCTAATTGGTGAGTAGAGTAGATGTTTGTGTGATTTAAGTTGAGTATGGTACAGATGCAAATCTACCAAGACATGGCCATCCACCTAAACTAACAGGCTGGGAATGGAGAGCATTAATCACGGAAGCAGCCAGCAGGTTCTTGGTAATGCTGGAGGAGTTGCAGAGATCCACAGCTCAGGCAGGAGAAACAGTCAACAAGAAACAGGACAACAATTACTCATGCATTCAACAAATCTGGGCTGTTAAGACAAATGGTAAGAGTGCTATTCTTTCAATAAACCCATTGTTGGCAGACATAAAAATATTCTATTTGTAGTTTGCCTCAAGCCAAGTAAGGGTCACTGCAAGCATGTGGAGAAAGATGCTCCTGTCAGATGAAAACATAATTGAACCCTTTGGCAAAATCCTATGTGTGGCAGTATATTTACACTACAATTCAGTCTGATCAACCTGGTAAAACAGGGTGGTGGCAGCATAATGCCGTGGGAATACATTTCCTTAACAGGGACATGGAAGGATGGGTTAAAATAAAAACAGGGTAATACTGAAACAAAACTTGTTAAAGGTGGCAGAAAACATGAGGCTGGGGTGCATGTTCACTTTCATAAATACAAGCAACATTTTTCAGGTTTTTTATCTATTAAAAAACTATGGAAACCTTTCATTTCACAACTGTGCGCTTCTTTTAATGTGCGCTTTCTCATTAAAGTACATTGAAGTTTATGGATGTCACATGAAAACTTATGAAAATTTGGGGGCCATGAATACTTTTGCAAACCACTGTGGTCAAACAACCTGAAGTAATTGTCAGATGATGGTACCAGACTTATATTTTAGTGTTCTTTGATGTGTTCATTGACTGTCACATTGAAGGAAAGCAGGAAATATGTAATGCTGTGTATTACCAAAAACTCCTCAACAATCCTGTTAGGATTTCCTTTTTAAAAATTCCTGAATTGACCAACTGTACAAAGCCGCCATGGTGGTGAGATTTCATTTCTTGTCTGCCTCTCTGTGTGCAATCTGAGCAGAAAAAAAAAATCTTTTGCCTTACCCAGTTTTGTTTTCATACAGTAATTGTGGTCACTGGAGCAGACTCCTTCCTGACAAGTTGACTTTGTAATGTGACATGAATGTCTCAGAGGAAACATTGTATCATTTTGACTGAAAGCTGCGATATCATCGTGTTCCCTGAGGTTTCTCAGATGAATCCTTGCAGATGATTTCTGTTCTGAGACATTTCTTCATCTACCTCACTCTCTAAAACTTTGCTTTCTCTGTGTCTGTTGTGCGTTTTTTCCTTCCTGTCTTTCATCAGTCCCCTCTCCTCGCCCTCCGCTAGCCCCATATTCAGCCGAAACACGCTACCTCGGAGGCAGGACAGGTAAAGTGTGTGCAGTGTTAGGCTTTTGCTGAGGTGGGTGGTCCTAGAAAAACCACCACCTGCTGCCACACAGGGAGCCCTACCTCTGAGATTAGAACCTGTAATCTAGTTTCATCAATTTGTCTTTGTAGCTTTTTGGCACTGTGTGGTAGTCTGTGGTTATTTTTAGGACTCCTTGAGATGAATGGAATTAATGAGTTAAAGATTGTGTGTATAAATTCGTGTTGTAGTATAACTGATCACAAACTGCCATCTTGTGGTTGAGCAGAGTTACAGCAGCATTGGGTCTTTAGGTTTCCACTAAAATATTCAGGATCTAAAAAATACTTGAGGCCAAAGTACTAAGAAGCATTTTAAGAGTTTTCTTTGTTATTCTCGCCAAAAATAACTTGAAGATTATAAAAAATGTAGCTTTTTTTGTCAAAACATTGTCTACAGAATAAAGATGATCTTGTCATAAAAAGGATCAATTTAGCCATTTCTTCAGGCACAGGTTTCCTTGCCTCCTTCCTCCATTTGTGTTGTGCTCTTCTGAAGTGTTTCTCTCCCACAGAGGACCACATTGTGGTAGAAACACTCTGCCTAAGAAGGGATTCAGGTACCTCATTTGTTTTCCTGTTTTTCACTGCGGTTTACCAAATTTTGCTTTGTTTTCCTCTTTACCTTTTTATTTCAGCGCCCACATCATCTCGTTAAGGCTTCTGCTCACGCTTTTAAAATACAAGATTTTGTTTGGCATTTGGCATATGTGCTGTTGTGTTGAGTGTTTGTCCCTGTACAGATCTATAAGTTCGTTGTGCTGGGGCGGGCATGATTTTTGTATCGGGGTGAAATTTTCTTTCGGCGTCTTTTCTGCTTTTTCCATTGCTCAAAGCTAAATTCAGTCTAAGCTCACATTGTTGTAATATGTTGGTGCAGTATCTGTTTCATTTTTATGTCAGATCCTGGCGATTAACCTGGCTGCTTGAGCAAAAATCAAAATCCAGCTTACTTATTAGAAATTGAAATGATCCCATATTATATCATGTCACAGTCAGCTCCTGTTTTATATCCTGGCTTCCATTTTAACCCATTTCGCTGACTCTCTGCAGGTATGGTCCATCACAACAGCTGCGAGGTCATGAGGATCGTGATTGGCTGCGCTCCCACTCCACCAGCGGGCTGCAGGACTCTGCCAGTAACTCCCCGTTCTCCCCTGGCTCCAGCCTCACCTCTCCATCCGGTACTCGCTTCAACTTTGGACAGCTGGGTAGGCCACTGAAGCACAACTTCCCAAATACAGCTGGGGCTTGTCTGTGTAGCTTGATACACAGTTTATGAGAAAAGACTGTCCACTAATTAAAACACACAGTTGTTTGCAAATCTGTGAAGTGTGGCTTTTATTTGTATTCAGTTCCCTTTTTATTTTGATATCCTGAAATAAATTCCATTGCAATCAATTGTCAAAGTCGCCTAATTAATGAGCACACTCCACCTGTGTGTAAATTTATCCAAGTTTGCGTGTGGGCTAACTTTTTGGATGGAAAGATGGATGGAGAGCTAAATGCAGGGCAGTTCTGGATGAAAATTTGTTAGATGCTGCAAAAGACTTTAGACTGGGGGAAATGTTCGCTTTCCAGCAGGACAACAACCTACAGCCAGAGCAAAAATTATTTGGTTTAGATCAAAGTATATTCAAGTGTTGAAATTGACGTAAATGCAATTGTGAATCTGTGCCAGGACTTGAAAATTGAGGTTCACAAATGTCCTCCACCCAGTCCGACGGAGCTTAAGCTGATTTACAAAGAAGAATTGACAAAATCGACATTGTCTAGTTGTACAAAGCTGGTAGAGACATATTCTAAAAGACTTGCAGCTGTAATTTCATCAAAAGGTAGTTCTAAAGAGTCTTGTCTGATCGGGGAAATATAAATGCATGTCGCACAGATTTTTATTTGAAGGAATGTATGCTTTTCACTCCAGTTTTGAATTATACAATACTTAGTGTTGCTTTACCACATATAATCCCAGTAAATACATTGAAGTTTGTGTTTGTAACAAGAATCTGCAATGTTATATAGATGGATGGACAGAGAACTGGCCTTTTTAGCCCTCATCAGCAATATGTAAAACATTTATGTACTCAAAGTACTTCAAAGTTTTTTTTTAAACAATACAACCTGTTTAAAAATGTGCTTTAAAAACAAACACGTTTAAGAGATTAACTTCTATAGGTTTCTGGCATTGTACAAAATAATGATAAATCTTCATGTATCTTGATGCATCATTTTTACAGCATCCAGCCCAACCTCTGCTGGTCAGATCAACCTCGCTGGTGTGCGCAACAACAGCCTGACAAATCAGGATGCTCCTTTTGACCCGTGCAGCGACAATCGGCTGAGGAACTCATGCATGTCGCTGGACGAGAAGACTCGCACGATGAGCCGATCAGGATCTTTCAGGGACGGCTTTGAAGAAGGTAAGATGTCTGGTCATTTTTCTGTTTCACATCCAGGATGAAATCAAGTGTAAATACATATAAACTAGTTCCAAGGCCCCATGCAGCTTCTGCTTCCTTATTTCACGTCCTCATGCCAGAGAAATTATTAGTCCATTTGTTTACAGAACATTGTTGCAGATAACAATAGTTCCTACAGAAAAATAAACTTTCTTCTCTTTAGAAGAGCTTTGGTTTGGCCTTGGTTATGGGAGAAGTAGCCAGACTCCATGCTCAGTGAAAGAGCTTAGGAGAGCTTTCCTTATGAAAGTCTCATCTATCCTCTGGGCCTAAAAAAGTGCTTTGATTTGGACTCCTCCTCATCTTATTTTAATATGTGGTTTGCTATAAACCAGATAATTTCCTACTATATGGTGTAAGACTTCCCAAGACTATCCCAAGACTTTTTTTTTCCATTTAAATTGTTGTTTTCTCTTGTTGGGAAAGAAAACCAGTTTGCCTCCATTTATCTGTGTAATTTGTTGGTAAGTTTGTCAAATTGAAACAGTTTATGCTCCTTTTGTTGCGGCTACTAAAAGGTGATTATTGGAAATGCAGCTCAGCAGTGAAGGAAGTACACTTTCAACAGATGGACATCTCAGACTGATTTTAAATCTGCAAAGAAGGAAGGATTCAAATCAGGTGTAGTTTTGCTCATGTAGGCAGACAAATTGATCAAACCAGTAGACGGCTTGTAACACTTTTGGATCTTAGGGATCAAAACAGCCTTTAGTTGCTGCTGCTAACATCACAAAGACCGCATCCAGCTGCTGGCTCAGACATCCACCGTACACCCATCCATACAAGAGGACTAAACCCTGCAGCTCAAAGAGAAAAATTATGACTAATTAAATTACATTTAACTCAAAGCTGCTCTCTCAAATTCAAATTCAAACAGACTGTGGTAAATGTTATACTGTCTGCATGAAAATAAAAATGAACTCATGGATTTTCATTGCCCTGATTTCAAAACCTGACTGAAATGATAAAGCACTAGTTTCCAAACCTTTTTTGTCTTTATTTTACAAACTATGTGAACGTTCTTAATTGTCCATAAATATGGACTGTTCCATTGAATTATTAACTTGGCAAATCAATTTATTGAGTTTTTCTGGGATCTTCAACAAAGTATGGTAAGATGAGAAACTAATACAACTAATACTAATCCACAAAAGGCATTTAAATTTTTAAAACTCAATTAAAAGTTGCAATAAATATCTATACACAAACAATAAACCGGAATTAAAAACACAGCCAAATACCCATCTTTAAAAATCTCAATAGCACTTTGGCATTTTAACAACATGGTGCAGAAGTCTGGTGGCTTTGCTTGTTGCAACATGAAAGACACAGCAAAATACCAATCTTGTACATGTTGTATTAGAATCAAAAGGTAAAAAGATGAGTTTAAGCAGTGATTTGAGTATCTCTATGGTGTAAACAGTGTTCCAAAAACAGGACCAAACCATTTAATTTTTTAAAAATCATTAATAAAATGACTGGGAAGCCAGTGGAAAAAGGCCAAGATTGGAGTAATGTGTTCATGTTTTTTACCAATTAAAAGACAAAGTAACGCCATTTGTATCATTTGAAGTAAATATATACAGTAAGTGTAACCATCATATTGCTTTGTTTTCTTATAGAGGTTTCCATGATAATGAGATTTAAACACCTTCATTTTAAGAATGGTTTATATGGTTAAATAAAATGTGATCTATGTTTTTTTTTGTCTTTCTGGGAGAAACTGGAGTATTTTCCATAAAGTCTTACTTTGACTTGTTTAATTTTCTTAAGTAACATAAATTACAGCTCAAAGATTATGTTTGTATTATCATGTGTTGGATGATTTATTTTATTGAGTATGAGGACTGAGCAGCAGTCTGTCAAGCATTGTACAGCTTGTCTCCAAGAAATGGTTGGTGCAATAGCACAGATGAAGACATGTTATTGCACCAAAATCGTGCATAACATATCTGTCTCAGCCCCCCTTGTCCTTCTCCCCTTTCAGCAGAGGGTATAATTACAGGGATCACTGTGGGAGGTGTGAGTTAGATGTGGTGACATTTAGGAAAACCACTAAACAAGACTTTCTCCCTCTCTCTTTGTCTGTTGCATTGCCGTTTCTGCTATGACTTGCAGTTAGTGTGTGCATGCCCATGTCTCTGAAGTGTAGAGTTACCTTTCAGCCACTATGTAACTGACAGCACAAAAGTCACATCATCCGTCCAACACTTTGTTGGACCCGTGCTGAATGAGAGCAGCAATGCTGTACAGCTTTGTAACTGCAAACTTTCTTTTTAGTCACAGAGTCACAGAGATTATAAAAGATTATAAAATTAAAATTTTAAAGTGCAGTTTACAATTACTGGATTTCTTGTTTGAACTCACAGGTTGAGAAATGTGCTATTTTATTAGAATGAAAGAAAATCTTAGTCAGATTCTGTGCAAATGTTTTAGAATTAAAATTGGTAGTTACTCCATTTAAGTTATTACTGCATCATCCAAGATCCTGAAAATATAAACTGTAAAATAAAATAAAATAGATATGGTTAACCAGCCACACAGAAAAAAGCAAAAATTAATCTCAAATATTCTGTCAAAGAAATAATTATTTATCCAGACTTAGACATAAGGACTGTTCTCTCTTGACCCCCATCTCCTAAGCCACTTCCTCCACCTCTTGTTGCAGACTCAGGGGCATTCCCAAACCAGCTAAAACATATAATCTTTCAGTCAGTCCTGGGTCTACCCTGAGGCCTGCTCCCAGTGGGATGTGTGAAAAACACCTCTCCTGCATCCTCTCCCGGTCCCCAAACTAACTTAATCGGCTCCTTCTAATGCAAACAACTGCCTCCTGACAGACTGAGCTCCTTACCCCGAAAACCCTTAAAAAATCAGTGATAAATCAGATGTTTCTCAGCAGCACCTCACCTCTCACCCACTGGCTGCTGGGATAGGCCCCAGGATGAATGAATGGACGGCTTAAAAAGTATTTAAAATAACAGGAGCTGATGAAACATGACTGCAATTTTCCACCATCCCAAGAGCAGTTTTTAAATCCCGTGTTTTATTTACAGGGTTTCTGCCAAAGGCTTGGAAAGTACAACCACTATGGAATTTTTTGTTATTTTTCAAGTCTGAAAAATATGTAACCAATAAAACTGAGTGATTTGGGTTTAAGTTTAAATTGTAAAAGAAAAACTAAATGAGGTTGAGGAAAAATCTGTAGCAGCAAAACAAATATACTAAGCCCTTATTTTTTGAACTTTGACAAATGAGACAATTTAGCAGCCAAGCAAGTGTATGGTCTCATTATATTAGTTTTATTTTGTTATTATATTATCACAACAAAATGAGCTAAAGATCTCATTACCTTGAGATAAAAACAGGCAATAAATGTCATTGAAGAAATGAGGCAGTTGTCCAGTTGTTTAAAAGTTCCATCAGTTTTAACCATCCGTTTACTTGTCCATACTTCTTTCCTTCCTCTGATTTTTGCAGGTTCAATGTTTAAATCCTGAGCACTGCAGAAATATCAGCCATGAATCTGCAACAAAGTTTTGTATTTAGAAATAGACTAGAAATGAATAGAAACTGAATTTACACTTAATTATGCCATTTCGTCAAAAAAAATTCAAATGTTATGTGGTTATTAAAGCAGTACAGTTTGATTGTTTTGTCTCAGTGAAAATTAAATGTTCTCTTTTGATGTGGCTGACAGCACAACTTTCTGTCTAGACTAAACAAAGATAAGAGTGAATCTTCTGTAAACTCCTATCTGCCTCTTTTACAAGAACAAATTATTCTTTGTGGATCGGGCCGACCTCTCGTCGCGGTTTCTGACATCACATCGCTGATCCCTTCTAATCTGCTCCCACACAGGGAACAGTACCGGCCTTGTTTCCCTACATCTCACGTGCAATTAGCAGCTGAGTCACTGTGGTAATGTTCAGGTTGTCATTAGTTGAGCCACAGGTCGGCTGTAATGTGGAGGAGTTTTATCTTTATACCCACAGAGTTGCAGTCAGTACATTCAGCAGGAATTAGACCCTGCCTGAACAGAACTGGGAAGAGTGGGAAGTCTGTGTGGACACTGTGGGAGGTCCATTTCTGATAACATCAGAGCTGGCCCAAGGTTATGTGGGGCTTTGAGCCGAATTTGATTTGGTGACCTACTTCCCACTGAGACCACACCACCAGACGCCAACCGTAACTCTAATATCTTTTAAATTGTCCAAGCTTGATCTATTATAAATTTAACGAAAGCCCATAATTTCATGTTTTACAAGTAAGCTAACAATCATTTTAACCTAATTACAGAATAATGTGGTTAAATACAATAAACAAATTATTTTTTTAAATTATTTTCAAAATGAACAGCATTAAATACATTTGAGGCAGGTTTCTCTAAATTACTCAGTCGGTCGGGTGGTCCTTTCTGCTGTGGAGCTTTAATTTGATTAGTTTCTCTTCCAAGAAATCTCAATTATTTATGGAACATTTATTTGAAGTAACATTTTACTATTGATTTCTTTTACATTTGATTTCTAGAAGCCTTTGGAGCAAGTTTGAAAGATTTTTATTAATTTTTAATAAATGCAATTACAAATTAAAAGGTTTGAGAATTATGTGGCTGAAATTATTCAGAGCCTTCCCTAAGCAGCAGCTTAGGTTGCTAAAACCTGGGGCCAGCTATGAATCACATTCATGTGTAATCAGACCAACTTCCTAATCCCAACTTTTCCTTGTGTTTTTTATCTCGGCAGTTCATGGATCATCTCTGTCTTTGGTCTCCAGCACCTCTTCCATTTACTCCACGGTGAGTTTAATGGTGTTTAATTGGTGTTGGATATAGCACAAATTCTTATATTCCTGAAGGCAGCTGTTCTCCCAGGCATAATATTACTTTACATTCTTTTTGAGACTAATTATATAGGATAAAGTAACAATACAATCATTATTTCCTAGTTTTGCCATGTTCTCCTCAATATCCTCAAAATAAAGATATTTTCATGTCCAACATCTTTTTAGCCATGAAACTTGCTACAAAAGAAATTATTTGAGCAGTTATTCTTGGGGAAACTGCTTCAGTTAATCTAATCATAAAATGTTTGTCAGCCCCCATAGATATGTGACTCATACATCCTGTAAGGAAAGAGGTCTGACTGTAGACACACAGACAAACAGGGAACAGCCCACATGTGCACACTGGGAGCTAAGTGCATCCCAGTGAAGCTCCTCCTCCTCTTTCTGGTCTTGTTCGCTCACCTGAGCAGGTGTAGCAGAGAAACTGATATTTTTTGAAGCTCGACACCTGAGTGTCAAAGGCTGGAAATGAGAGCAGGGAAGAGAGTGGAGGCAAAATGATGGCAACTTTATCCTTGACGGGAACCGTCCCAGCTTGGCAGTTAACGGTAGGAATAAGGAGCAGCTGCTCTGGAGAGTGTGGGAGTTATGCATATCTGATTATATGGAACATAGGTTAGAATCAGGGCATTTTCTGGCTGTAAAAAGTGGCTGAACTTACCATGTTATCCTAAAGTTTCACTGAAAGGGGATCTATGTGCTGCTAACTGCTTCTGAAATCTAAACGCAGAACTCAATGTCATTGTTTTTGCATCAGATTGAGATGTCTCTATTTTGGCTGAGTCTCCAGGACAAACTGCTGTGTTTGTGTTTCTAGGATCAACTGGTTGTGTCTGTGTGTGACTGAGAACCAAAATACCACAGTGCAGATGTGCTAATGCATGTTGCGGAGACACTCTTAGGAAACATGTTAGGGGGGGCTTGGGGGTGAAAAATGATTATAGGCTTTTAGCGCAAAGTAAGCACCATGTTCAGAACAGCTTTAAACTCACCCTAAAGTTAGGTCCAAACAAACCAGTTCTGATAATTCATATATATAACGTTGAGTTCAGGTGCAGTTCGGTGCAGTCTTGTTTACATGTAAATGTGGGTGTTGCATGTTTCACTGTTTTGGTGACCAGCATCAGAGTGTGTTGTGTTCGTGCGAGCTGGCGTTTGTTTTGCATGCTCTTGCTCTGTATGTCTATTTGTCACCTTTTTTTTTGCCATTGTTCAGTGTTATGCTTCTGAGGACAATGAGACCCAAACACACAGTGAAATGCCTTCAGGAGGATATCTCTGCTTCCCAGACATATTACACCAGACAATATCCTTCGCAGTTAATAAACCTTGTCTGCAAGGAGCTAATAAATCAAACAGGAGTCAGGAAATGTGCAGTCTGACCCGCGGCAGGTTGAAAAGTAATGGTTTTCTTACCTTGTGTCGTTTGTTTTTCAGAACGAAGAGAAGTCTCAGTCGGAGGTAAGCATCAACACGCCCACTGCACTCCCATCCTCTTTAATTTTCTATATGCACTGGCAGGCCTTGTTGGAACATGGGCATGTTTTCACAAGTGTATCCAGCTATACATGTAGCCATATTGTGACCGACGCTGTAACACCCTTTTTACTCCCTGAACACCTGTGCACACCTGTATGTGCTCCTTTGTTTCTGTAGTACTTCATCTTTTAAGCCAGAACAATATTACCTTAGATCTGGGAGCCTCCCTTGTTTGTGTCTACAGTGTTTTCCTCATTGTGAGTCTAGATGCATGCATGCCTGTGTGTTTATGCTCCTGTGGAGCCTGGTTTTATGCTTTTGCCTTGATTCTGCAGATCCGAAAGCTACGCCGGGAGCTGGATGCCTCCCAGGAAAAGGTTTCCGCCCTCACAACACAGCTGAGTGCTAATGTAAGTGAAGAAGAACTTCATCATACGCACTGGATAGCTTCTATCAGAGACCATTTACTGTATTTTACTTGACGTGCCATGATATTAAAACATTGGTATGGACAACAGAACAAAAGTGTTTGAAAAATTGTCAAAATTGTTAATTATAAAAACAGTTTATTAGATTTATATGGGACACATTTTTAAAAATACTGCAACAGATGTTTTAAAAATGTAGATTTAAGTGCGAAACTAAAATCAAAATGCAAATTTACTGTTTGTAAAGAGACTGTTTCCCTACAGTGCCTTGCAATTTGTCATTTTTGAGGGATTTTATGTAACACACCAGTGCAAATGACTGCAAAATTGTTTTTCAGTTTTTTACCTACACATGAATATTACACGTGTATTGCATGCTATTATATTTAACCCTGTGAGTCAATATGTGTAGAACCAGCTATTTACATCTAGAGACTGACATTTTTTGCCAATTTGTCTTGAAAAACAGCTCAAACAATCAGATTAGATAGAGAACAAAGGCAATGATTCATTTTCAATTCTCTCCATTGATTGTTAGTTAGATTTAGATGCAGACTTTGACTGGGCCAATCTAAACCGTTCTATTGTAGCTGTGTCTGTCACTTTGTTGTCATTGTCCTGCTGGAAGATAAACCTGTGTTCTAGTTCATGGTGTGTGTGGGGTGCTGTGTTGGTTTTCGCCACACATCACTTTTTGCATTTAGGCCATAAAAGTTTCATTTTGGTCGCATCTGATCAGAGCACCTTCGTCCAAATGTTTGCTGTGGTCCCATAAATAGCTTGTGGCAAACTCCAAAGGAGACTTCTCTTGTCAGTCTTCTATAAAAGGCCAGAGTAGTAGAATGAACGACTGATGGTGGTCCTCCCAGCGGATTCTTTCCACCTGAGCTGCTAATCTTTGCTGCTCCTCCAGGGTTACTATGAGCCTCCTGGGTGCTTCTTTATTTAATGTTTTTGCTATTGTGCCATACTCTTTCCATTTTCAGATGATTGATTGAACCTAGCTCTGGGAGAAGTTCAAACCATGATGATTTCTCCTTGAGCTGTCTGTCAACTAATGTTTTCTAACAGACCTCTTGGGCCTTCACCTAACAGCTGGCTTTCCCAGTGTGTAATTTAATTTGATCTGTAAAAAGTGCCAGAAAATTTTTCTCTGTCATGTATCACAATATTTTCAGAGCAAGTGTTTACTATCCCTAAAAGAAAGATGCCATAGTAATCTTTACTCTCAAAAGGTATAATTTTACTACTGGCAGAACCATTAGAGAATCTCTTAAAGCATCTCTAGACACGAACATTTCTGCCAGCCTCCCGTCTGTGTTGCACAAGTCTTGCCACGCTCTGCTGGTAATCAGCTACCTGAGTGCGTGCACTCTGGTGGTTTTTACCTATGGATAAAAGATATGGAAGGAAGGCAGAAGGTGTTAGATAACAGTAGGTACTGAAGTCTCGGCACACTGCCACCTGATTTAAAGCAAAGATTTTACAGCCAATGACGCCTGAATGTAAGAAAGAGCACTGCAGAGGAAAAAAAAACAACTAATGTTGGATTCAGGCAGGGAAACTTTGTTCAGATATTTAAAGGTGAGAAACAGACTGATGATGGAATTATTTGAGCACACCTTGATGCCCCTGAGGCAGAAAATGTAAGATTTTCTGCTCTAAAGAGACAAAACATGAACCTACATATCTGTCGGCACCTTAACTTTGAGACAACATTGCAGGTTCACCCTCTGTTTCGTCGTTGTCAAAGGTAATTCTAAATTGTGTGGTCTCAATACAGTCATGCATTATTGTAGTTGTAGATATTTCAACATAACCTCATGATAACACTTAGTGAGGGCTGGGGGGGGTGGGGGGGGGGGGGATTTAGTTGCAGCATAAAATCAGCTCCAGTGTTTTGTAATATGAACACCAGCAGCTAGTCATTCATCACAGGATGTTGTGTTGTTACACTTTGTTGACGTCATGTTTGGGTTTTAGCCTCAAGGCTGTAGCTGTTATCTCAACAGTGTCTATATTTTCTCATTCAACCGTTCGAGTGGATTAGGCCATCAACGTTATGGATTCAGACTGTATTTGATTCCTTACTCCTTTGATAAATCAAACATTCATCTGCTAATTTGGAAACTAGTTTGTATCATAAGTTTGCCTTGCTACTTACTTGTTTTTATTTTTGTGGAGCGATTAATGGAAAATATTAGCCACTAATTCCTTCACAATGGGCAACCAACAGGGGGAAACTGATATAACCCAGGCTTACTTCCCCACACTATGATGAAAGTACCTAAATTGGGTTTGCTTTATCAGCATAGGTACTGTTCGTACTTTATTTGTAACATTTGAGATAAAACCTGTTTGGCAGATATTTAATGTAATTAGTTTTTCTCCACAGGCTCACCTGGTAGCAGCGTTTGAACAGAGTCTGGGCAACATGACCATTAGACTGAAGAGTCTGACTCTGACTGCAGAGCAGAAGGTGAAAACAGCTCTTCTTTTCCTATAATTGCACATTGAGCCAATGCCTATGACTCATCCAGTTTAACTTCTTTCCATCATGTTCTCTCTGAAGGACTCTGAGCTGAATGAGCTGAGGAAGACCATCGAGCTACTGAAAAAGCAGAATGCTGTCGCTCAGGCTGCCATTAATGGAGTCATCAATACACCTGAACTTGTACCTAAAGGAGATCGAACAGGTAAAAAACTATTTAGACTCAACATCTAGACTTGGTCCCAGATGTATGTTATTGTAGTAATGCAAACAAACATCCCACAGTCCATTGGCTCTAAATTTTATAATCTGAGACAAATTGAGCCAATCTCAAGCCAAAAATTATCCATTTCTTCTCAGCTGGCAGTAACAGTACGGTGCAGCAACAGCAGCAGAATCAGCAGCCAGACCTGCGAATCAGACGGCAGCACTCTTCAGACAGTGTCAGCAGCGTCGCCAGTGCCACAAGCCACTCCAGCGTGGGCTCCAACATGGATGCAGATGCAAGGAACAAGAAGAAGAACAAAAAGAACTGGGTAAGTGTCTGGAAATTTACAGGTGGAGCTCAATAAATCTGAATATTACCAAAAGTTTATTTACTTTAGTAATTGAATTCAGAAAGTAAAACTCCTATATAAATTCGTTACATATAGTGATGTATTATGTGTTATTTCTGATATTAATTTTGAGATAATGAATATCCAACTATTATAAAATACCGATTTTAAAAAAGGGCAAAGCCATAATCATCAAAATTAACAGAAACAAATCCTTAAAATATGTCATACTGTCTGTAATGAATCTATATAAATTGAATTGCCTTATAAATAACTTTTTCAATGAATAGTCTGTTTTACTGAGATGTACCAGTAATTATTTTAAATCTAAAGCCAGATATAGTTGCTCTGTACTGACTTTTTAACATTAAATGTTTGTCTCTTCAACTTCATGCATGTGTTCGGTGTCGCATGTTTCTGGGTTTTTCCTTCTTCAGCCGTCATTTTCTGGGGATAAGGTGAATAAACCAGACTTGGCTCCATGTAGTCCTGTAAAATACTAAAATAAGGTTTGATTTGGTGGTTTACAGTCCAAAAAAGTGGTTTAAATTAGTTTGTAAATAAAGTAAATCACGAAATCAATGTTAACTTGATGGTGTGCAGTCCTCATAGCTCTTCTCTGATGAGTAAATATAAAAAAAGCTACTCATCCACTTAAGACTTAAATTTGACCTTTTTTTTTTGCAATCGAAAGGCACTTTTGTGCACCGGCGGACAAGTCCAGGATGACGATGATGTATGCAACTTGTTTTTATTTTGAACCTGTCACTTCCCTGTGTTTGTTCATTTCTCATTTCTATGTTCAACATAAAGAGGAATTTTGTCAGTAAAGATTCTTCCTTTAGGTCACAGTGACAAAACCCGACCCTCCCACCTTCCCTTCCTGTATGTGGGTGTCTGTGTTTTTGCAGACAGGGCCCCACAGAGGCCTCCTGGCTGCAGGTGTTGCTCATAGCTGTGTAATGTGAAGTGTATAGGGGCTGCATTTAGTGCAGAGCCTCTAATGAATGATGAAAGACTCCATGTTTCGTAGTCGTTGGTGGCATTATTCCTTGTAGGAGTCACTAGTTGATTATGTCCCTCCATAACACGTTAACATACACGAACCATGTGCTGTTTTGTCTCCCTGTCTTCCTCTGCTTCGCTTCATGTGGCAGGTCTACGAGGTAAGGGTGGTATGCTGTGGATAAAACAAGAGTCTAACCCCTGCACCTCCTTTAGGTTACTAACCACAGTCCTTTCCTTTTCCTCCCACTGTCTTTAGCACTGATTGATCAGTCTTTCCTCTCCAACACCACTTCCTTGTAAACTGTTTTTATGACACTTGAGCTGTCTCATTTAAAAAACACTGCCTGTATCCAAGACAGAAGTACACTCCTGCTAAATACAATAGTGTCCCTGTTTATTGGTTCCCCTGGTTAAGATGTTTAAAAGGCCTTGAAAGAAATTCATTTTCTTTTACAGTAGCATAATCTTATACTGAAACGTAGAAAAACCCAACCTTTAATTTGAATACATTTATTTAGTGAAGGTGCAAACATCACACATTAAAACCCAATTATTGGCACCTATTTAGTTAATACTTTGTAAAATCCCCTCAACACTCCTTCTTTGACTTTTGGACCACAGAAACCTTTAATCCTTCTTGTTCGCAGAATCTCTATAGATCGTCCAGGGTTCCCACTTCTCTCCAGGTCACTCCACAGGGTTTCTTCAGGATTTAGATATGAAGATAGGAAGAAGGTTTATTTTGGGTCATTTTTCTACTGAAAGACTCAATGACAACCCTTTTTCAGTTTTCTTATATCAGCTTTTTCTTTGAAATGTCCTGGAATTTCAAAATGCTTGTGTTGCAATGCACTCTAACAAGGTGCCTTTAGAGGAGAAACAGGCCCACGTCATCATGGATCCTCTACTGTACCTAACAGTGGTGCTTTCCCTTTGTTTCTGGGGGTGTTTGTTGCTGAAAGGCTAAATCTCTGCCTCATCTGACCAAAGCACACAGTTGTAGTTAAAATCACAGCAGATTTTAACCAATTCCACATATTTAAATTTACAGAAAAGATTGCATCTAATGGTTGTTACAGAGACTTGATAATCCGAGTCTCTTTGCTACGGTTCTCCAACTGAGAGCCTTGGAGATTTTTTTTACCTCTTACCATCCTGAGCACTGTGCACAGTGGCAAGGCAAACTTGGGTTCTCCTCCAGCCTAGTGGCCAGAGGCTAACAAAGAAGGCCCCCATGTCACATCAGCTTTATACCCCAAGCAAACAAATGAATGAATTAAATGTTCCTAGAAACTCAAGAGAGTAAAGCATAAAATAAATAAATTGATAGGGTTACCAATTATTGAGTCAGCTTGTTAAAACATTTTTTCCACAACAAATGCACTCAAATTAAAGGTAAGATTATGCTATTGCAATGCAGGGTACATTTCTATGAAGACATTTTACACATCATTACCAGGAGTGCCAATAAATGTGCGTGGCATTGTATTTATATTTGAACTTTGCTGTTCTAAAAGGCACTTAGAGGAAAAGTGTGCCTCTCCTACTAGAAATAAATGTTGCTAAAAAGTCTTCAGAGTTACTCAGACTGCTTTATCAGCAGCAGTTAGACAAATAAACATAACAAAAGGTCTACTGCTCCAGGTCGGTCATAAGACAATCTACCTATAATTCTTTTTCTCCCTAGGCCCTATGTTTAATTTTCTGCAACAGTTTTCCACTACTTTCCCCGGCACGTTCCTCCTCCTCCTCTAACTGACATTTCCACCACCCCTTCTTACCTTTTATGTTTGTTCCTTTGCAGCTGCGAAGCTCTTTTAAACAAGCTTTCACTAAGAAAAAATCTCCCAAATCTGCCTCGTCTCATTCGGATATTGAAGAGATGATGGACTCATCCCTGCCGTCCTCCCCCAAACTGCCTCACAATGGCACTTCAGCCCCCGGCCACATGCTCAGGAACACACAGTCCAACACACTGTAAGTTTTGTACTGAACTGATGGATATACACAGACCGTGCAAAAGTCCAGCTTCTAATTTATCATCCTGTCATGTTATTCCTCAGATTGTCAGAATGTTTGGACAGCGAGGCAGAGACGGTGATGCAGCTGCGGAGTGAACTCAGGGAAAAGGAGATGAAGCTGACAGATATCCGCCTGGAAGCTCTCAGTTCTGCTCATCAACTGGACCAGCTTAGAGAGGCCATGAACCGCATGCAGGTCTGCATATACACATCAAAATAAGACTGTAGTTCACATGGGTCAGAACTGAGAAAAAAACTCAGTCCTGCAGATTTGAATATTTAATGTTTGAAACGTCTTTATTTCCTGCCTTTGCTTTGAACAGCTGGAGATTGAAAAGTTGAAGGCTGAGAATGATCGTCTGAAGGTGGAGAGTCAGGGCAGCAGGACAGGATCTCAGGCGTCCATCTCATCCTCTCCTCCCCCTCACACACAAAGTCAGACCCCAGGACCTGGTCCGGGACTATCGCAGCACAGCCTCAACCTTCCTACCAGCGAGTCTACCAGCCTGGGTAAGACACAGCAGCACTCACAGGACCACGACCTTTAGCGTTCGGCTTTTTTAGTCAAACAATTGAACCTAAATACATAGTAAAATAAAACATTCGGCCTCACTTTCCTTTCAGATATGCTGCTGGACGACACAGGTGGAGATGGTGGGATGAGGAAGGAGGGCCGACACGTAAAGATTGTCGTCAGCCTGGATGAAGAAATCAAGTGGGGGGAGGTAAAACCTGCTTTATGCTGGGAAGTGGCTTAAAGAGCTTGTAGGCCTCTCAGTTTCTGAAACCTGTTGTGTTTTTAAGGAGGGCCAGTCTCGCCACTTTCTGATTGGCTGCATTGGTGTGAGTGGCAAAACGAAGTGGGACGTCTTGGATGGAGTGGTCCGACGCCTCTTTAAGGTAAATATAAACTGTTTTTAACCACACTAATTTACATATTCTACATTTGGTTGCTAATGTGCAATCACTGAAATGTGATTTATCCATAATTCTTAATTATCACATTTAGAAATTTAGCTAAAAACTGTTCCTTTAATCTTCTGCAGGAGTACATTACCCATGTGGACCCGGTGAGCCAGCTTGGCCTGAGCACAGACAGTGTGCAGGGTTATAACATCGGAGAAATCCATCGGCCCAGCAGCTCCAGCACAGCCAGCACGCCTGAGTTGCTGCCCTGCGGCTATCTGGTGGGCGACAACAGCATCAACATCCAGCTTAAAGGTATCAAGGTGTTCACACAGGCCTGTTCTAGAAATGAGGAGCAGAAAAATCATCTCTTATTCAAGTTATTTAGAGAATAATACAGATACAGAAATACAAATACAGAAAGGTCGATCCTGTTGTGAAAGTTAATTTTCATACCCAAAAAAGTAGCACTGGCTCATCATTGCTTGTTGAAAAGATAATGTTGTGTTTGTCTGAAGGTTCGAGCAGCAAAAATGTGGACTCACTCGTGTTTGACACGTTAATTCCGAAGCCCATGCTGCAGCGTTACGTCTCCCTGCTGAGGGAGCACAGACGGGTCATCTTGTCAGGGCCGAGCGGGACAGGGAAGACCTACCTGGCCAGTCAGCTGGCTCAACACCTTCTGCTGCTAGAAGGCCGTTCTCTGACCCCGAATGTTGTCGTCACTTTCAACGTGGACCACAAGTCCAGCAAGGTTAATGCACACACAGCTTGTAAAACTAGCTCTGGTCTTAAAGTTCAGAACTAGTGAATTACAAATTGCATTCCAAACTGCGGTGCTTAGACAAAGAAAAACAAAGATTCTCTATTTCTAAAGGAACTGCGTCAGTACCTGTCAGGGTTGGCACAGCAATGCAGCAGTGTCTCTGGGGAAGACAGCCCTCTGGTGGTCATTCTGGACAACCTCCACCATGTCAGCTCTTTGGGAGAGATCTTTAACGGCCTCTTCAACTGCAACTACCAGCACTGGTCAGTCCTCACACATTCATCTGCAGAGCCCTGCAATACAGCACTGCTTAAAAAATATTTACCTAAATACAATCAAATAAAATTACTAATGTTTTGTGAGTAAAACCTGTTAATTTCTTGCTCCTTTAAGCCCATACATTATTGGCACCATGAGCCAAGCCACATCATCTGCCCCCAACCTGCAGCTTCACCACAACTTCAGGTAAATTACTAAGCTACTGACTCCTAGCACTGAACATGCACATTTATACTGAACAGTGATGGACCTATATGTTCTCCTAAAAGGTGGATACTGTGTGCCAACCACATGGAGCCAGTAAAGGGATTCCTCGGTCGATACCTGAGGAGGAAGCTGATAGAGATGGAGATTGGCAGCCGAACACGCAACGCAGAGCTGGTAAAGATCATGGACTGGGTCCCGCGGGTTTGGCACCACCTGAACCAATTCCTGGAGACTCACAGCTCCTCTGACGTCACAATCGGTGATAAGATATTGCGCTTAAGAGAGAATACTTCATTAAATAAAATATCTATTACATGTACAATTGGTAGCTTACATCTCGGTTGTGTGGACTACAGGACCTCGCCTCTTTCTGTCATGTCCCATGGATGTGGAGGGATCCAGGGTTTGGTTTACTGATCTCTGGAATTATTCCATCATCCCCTACATGCTGGAGGCAGTACGCGAAGGACTGCAGGTACCAAAAACACAACAGTGTTGCAATGTTCATTGTATACATACAAATAAACCCATCTGCACTGTAAAACACTATGCAGGCTAAGAGTAAGTTAAAAGCGTAAAGGCTGTCTACAAAGAGGAAGACTGTCTGTTCTCTTCACCTGTATTGCTCTTCCTGGTAAAGATGTATAGAAAGCCTCAGAATAATTGTTTATTTTATTGCAACCTAGTCTTAAGCAACAACATTTTTGTTAGGTGCTGACACAATGGACCATGCTTAGATTTTTTTTTTTTTACAAAATGACTGGTACCACAATGATTAGCTCCGCAAACAGTTGCTATAAAATAACTTAACTGGTACATTCATGACTTTCTGTGTACCTGGGGTATAAATATAATGTGACATAGAGGCCAATTTGCTTTAGTAAAATAACACAAAGATTGAACCTTTTTACGACAAATACTCCAGGTGGGTGTGGTAGAGGATCGGTGAATGTTGTGGGGCCGTTTCTCTTTCAAAAAGCCCTGGGAACCTTTTTGGAGTGCATTGATTCATGAACTCTGTATTACAGACATTTTAAATATTCCGCCGGCCTCTGTCACAGAACAAATAGCCAAAATAAACTTTGATCCTTTAACACCATGTGATGAGTAGAACAGAATCCAAGAATTTAGATAACCTGGAGAGATTTGCAAAGTGGAATGGTTCAAGATCACACTCTCTGTCCTAATGCCCTGAGAAAAGAAGACTACATTCTGTCCAATTAGTAAGAAGGTTGTAGAAAAAAAGATATGCTACACTTTTTTTTCCATATTTTTCTCACATTGAATAATTTACTGAATAGCTTAATAAAAAAAGATCATTTGCAGATCTTTACCAGAGGATGATTTTGGTGATAATACAACCAATACTAATTTTAATTAAGAATTCAACATGCAGTTGTAATGATTGCTGTTTCATTGTAGAGATCTGTCCCAGAAACTTAACACATTGACCGCTGTGTTATGTCTGCACAGAATATCTCGTTTTGGATTAAAATAACTGGTGTTTAGTTTCTATAGCTACGTACAAAGGTATGAGGGCTTTTTTCTGAACCTTAGAACTTTCTCACAGCACAGTAAGACCACAAATCATTCTGCCAACCAAAAAGCCCTAATTAAAAAATTGGGAGCAAATTTTCAACAGAGACTTCACAGTCTCCTGTTTTTTAGGTATCTGATTACTATTTATGTGACATTTGTCCATCCTGAACTAATAGGCAACATTTTGAAAGTGTGCTTCAGATTCTCCTTGTTACTATTTGACACTGTCTGTGTGTAGCTGTATGGCCGCAGGGCTGCGTGGGAGGACCCAGCAGCCTGGGTGATCGACACATACCCGTGGTCATCGACTCCACCTCCAGGTGACTGGCCCCCACTGCTGCAGCTCCGCCCAGAGGATGTGGGCTTCGATGGCTACTCTGCACCAAGAGAAGGTTCTAGGAAAGAGCTGCAACAGAGCGACAGTGATGCAGATCCACTGGTAAGCAAAAACAATATCCTCAATGTTTGTAAAAGCACCAAAATTTAAAGTCAGATTAAAGTGCCTTCACACCCTGGATGTACTTTTTTACATTGTCATATTAGAACAACACACTTTAGTGTGTTTTGTTTTATTACTCTTACACCCCTACATAAAATCCAATGCAACAAATTGCATTTTCCATTATACGTGAACAAACAGCATCATGAAGACACAGGAATACAACAGATGGATGTCAACTATGGAGGAGCTGCAGAGCTCAGGTGGGAGCTCTGCAGCTGACAACTAGGGACAACTATTTGTCACATACTCCACAAATCTGGCATTTATAGAAGGATAACAAAAAAAGCTAAAGGAAGTCCCATCTGCAGTTTGCCACAACTAAAACTTACTCTGCACATCACCTTGAACACACCATCCCCACTCTAATGGCATCGAGCAGTGGAGATGCATTTCTGCAGCAGAGACGGGGGAAACTGATCAGATATGATCAGAAGATGTGTAGAGCTAAACATAAAGGAATTCTGAAGGGAAAAAAAACTGTGAGAGGCTGCAAAAGACTAGGGGAGAGGTTCATCTTTCAGTAAGAGATATACATGCAGACCTGCAATGGAATGGTTTAGATCAAACTATATAACTGCATTCATAATTGATGCTCCCCACCCAATTTGGCTAAGTCTGAGCTTTTTTCCAAGAAAAACTTGGCAAACTGGTAGATACATACTCCAATAGACTTGCAACTGTGATCGCAATGAAAGGTGGTTTTATAAATTGTGGACTCAGAAGGGATGAATACAAATGAACTCAACATCTTTTAGATTTAGTTTTATCACATTAAATTCATTGACGTTTGCGGTTTTATTGTGACAAAGTGGGGACAAAAGCTCAAAGGTGTATGTGTACTTTTGCAATGCTCTGTAGTTATGGACAAAAAAGGAACTCGCATCAAGAGGAAGAGTTAAAGCATCTCATGGTATTAAATCTTCCAGCTGACTTTTGTTTCTGTTGCCAGATGAATATGCTGATGCGTCTGAAGGAAGCAGCAACATCATCGAGCCCACAGAGCTACGACAGCGACTCCAACAGCAACAGTCACCAGGACGACATCCTCGACTCCTCACTAGAGTCGACCTTGTGACAACGCCAAAACACAACAGTTTGAACATTTTTAATATGTTCTCATTGTGAGAACTTCATGGCACAAAATGCAGCCACATTCATTTGGGTGCAGGTAACCCAAGTAGTAAAAGACAAGTTTCTTCAGCACTGCCGTGATTTTTTTTCTTCACCGCTGTGGCCCTTGGTTCCTCTGTCTGAAGTCTGATGTTTGCTTCAGCAGAAAGTAGAAGCACACAGCCTGTCCCTGTTGGTGAGGCATCTCTATTACCATAATCATGAGTCAACAGTTTACTTTAACACCAGCCATGCTGCAGCCCCTTTGCCTCAGATTTTAAAGATACTCTTCTTGCACAGCTGCAGTGCACCTGACCGGCCTGCAGATGGCCATTCAACTCAAGTTCTCTTGCACCTGAACCACCAGTCAGTTCATTCTATGCAGCTCAAGTAGTCTGTGTGACTGTTGTTGGACAAACCCAGCCAAAGTGAATTTTCAGTTGAACAGGACCTGATTCAACTTTTTGAACAATATCTAAGAAAAAATCTTCATGCTCAGTTTCTTTTTTCTGCATATTCAGATGAAAATACTGTTTTTTTAATTCACTCTTTGTTAATTACTAGTTTTGAGCTGGTCCTTAGAATTAGACGTAGTGAATATTCCGACCACATTCAATCCAAAACTTGCTTATTACCTAACCTACTAGTTTAATCAATTAGTGCAATTTTCTTACAATGGTCTACAACAGAGTGAAATGACCCAAGGTTATTCAAGTAGGAACTGCAATTAGATAAAAATAGGCTCAGTGCTTGATTTTTTTTAATCTCCTTCCCCAGTTTATTAATGAAGTACAGAGATATGACAAACTTTTTAAAAAATGGAATTTGACTTTAGGTATCTAATTAAGAAAAGAAAACATTTGTGATTCCAGGTTTTTTTTTTTTTTACTTTTCAATTTTGAAAAGACAGTTTGGAAAGGACTGTTATTGTGTTGACAATAAAACAGTAATGCTAAACAGTAACAGAAGAATATAATATAAATCACTGCATATAGTATGAATGCTTAGTCATGTTTTGAAATATAAACTCAGCATTTATTGATCCATACAAGTCAATTATTAATCTACATGATACTGTCATTTTTAAGGGTTTGCAATTTAAATTTAGAATTGATTATTATCACTAAATTACTTATTTAATCAGGGTTTTTTACAGTAATGATAAACAGTACAATAATTGCCAACAACTTGCCTCAAGTTTACCTTTGAGTCATCTGTGTTTCAGTATTTAGGTTAAATATGAAGAATCAAAGACATATGCAAATGTAGCTTTAAGGATATAATTGGTGGTCATACCAGGAATGGTACCATAACAGGTGATGAAATATGATTTGCTTACAGTTAGGGGGAGGGACTTCAGGGCATTCTGGATTATATAGATAAGACCTGAACAATTTACAAAAATTCAATAGAAATCACAATAAATGCCCTGTCTTGGACAAAAAATGGGTGAAAACCTAATACAAAGAAATGTAAGTTTGGAAACATTTGAAATGTTTAACTAAATGTGTAGGAGGTTTATAAGTAACACTTTAAACTACATCTTATTTTGTTTTGTGATCTAATTAACCCAGGGGTGTCAAACTCCTGTCCTCGAGGGCCAGTGTCCTGCAACTTTTAGATGTGTCCCTGGTCCAACACACCTCAAACCAAATGGGTGCCTTTCCTCCTCAGTAGGCAGTCAAGTTCTCCAGAGTACTGCTAATGACCTAATTATTTGATTCAGCTGTGTTGAAGCAAAGGAACATCATAAAGTTGGAGGTTACTGGCCCTCGAGGACTGGAGTTTGACACCTGTGAATTAACCAAATCTTTGTTATGCATTTCCTTAGACGTAGATCTTGGAAAAGACATTGATATGAATATTTTTTATATAAATAACAATAGACTATTTGACCAGTCCCTAATTTGACACACAATTTCAAATCTATTTCCCAAGATTGTGTGCACAAAGAATCTGACTTTGGTTTCAAGCACTTACAGACATTAAGTATAAATATATAAACTTTAAAGAACTTCAGAGGAGATTTCCTTAATAAAGATTGAAGAATAATATTCATCAGAATGGTGAGACTCGACTGCCGTCTTCACTTAAAGCCAAGAAGTTTTGGTTTCTTAAAAATGGAGCATAAAATGGGTCACATTTACTCTAAAAGTTGAATGGAACAAATTTTAATCAAGCTACAACAGAATCCACTTTAATCAGAAGCAGAGGATGCACACTGGAATTCACTTTGGAGAGATTTGTCCTCTAAATGTTAGCTGAGGTGATCTTCCCCTGTGTGATTTCTTGTGTGATTAATTGCCTTCATTCATTACAACTTTTTGACTACTTTAACCCCTTAAGTCCTCAGATCTCTCCTTGCACATTGGGCCCATACAGGCTTTTGTAGCACAAATCTTTTGGTGCTGGACTGAGTTCCAACAAACAATGCCTTACTCTTTACTACCAGACGACGTGCATTAGCTGTGTATGTCTCAATGGTTGAAAACTTGACAGGGCTCCAAGTCGAGCTCTCCTCGGTCGGCTGCAGTTATCGAGGAGTGCTGTCAACCTCTCATATCAATCACCGTTGCTGTGGGGTTGAACAGATGTGAATGAGAAGCAGTGCTTTTGAATTAATTATCTATTTTTTTTGTTTGTAGCTCTTTTTGCATGAGTGATCTAATGTTAAGTTTGTAAATATGAACCGCTAGAAAAAAAACTAATATTTCAGTGTGTTTTGGTGCTTGAAATCAGAACCTGTTGGTGACTTGAGGCAGAAGAGTTATTGATTTTATACCTCATCTCCCATCTTTTAACTGCGTTTCGTTCCAATTATGTGAACCAGACATGTTAAACTAATTGAGAACTAGTTTCAAAGCTGCTTTGTTTATAAAATTAGAGTTAAGAGGTTATTAATATAAAAGGTACATGTGAAAATGATTAAAAAGGGTTTGGCATGTCTATAACTTTAAAACCTTCTGCTTTTTTCCCCCATTAAACCTCCAAGCCTGCCTTCTGGGAGGTTTAAAGGCCGAGAAAAAAAGTCCATCACTTACAATATTTTACTCACCGATCCTATGCAACATTCATTCTAATCTAGAACTTAAAAGTGAACATACGTTTCTCCCCCAGTTTAAAGATGCAGCTTTGTGGCCAGCATTCTTGTTCTTGTGTTTGTCTGTTAAATTAGTTTTACCCCACTGCTGTTGTTGCAAGCACAAGAAGTTCTGCAAGTCTGTGTAAAGCCTGCTCTATTAGGTGTGAATGTTGTCTGAAGCATTAGACTGGTCCATCATTTTATTACTGACAAACTCAATGAATGTTTAGATTTCATAGTCATGTACATTTTTATATGTAAGATAACTTTGTAAATAGATGTTTATCTTGCAGAATTTTGAATTTTTTTTAGCTGATTTGGTATAATACTTGAAAATTGGTATTTTGTGTACAGTCTCTTTGTGTCAGAGCTGATTAATGTCATCACTTGTTTGTCCAGGACTCAGAGAATTGAATCTGATTTCACTGTACTAGTCTTAAATTATTGTGATTCAATAAATTTATTAATTTATAACTGAATTTTGTTCACTTGTATTCAAAGTTCTGATCTCATCGCTGTGCACCACTTTTCAATGTTTTGTGTATTTTCACTCATAAGATGCGATTCTACAGTTTTTGAGCAGTCAGTGCTCTGTTTTTGTTAAAGATGAACAAAAATAATACAGAGCTTGCTGAACAGATCTTAAGGTTTTCACTGGAAGATAATTTGGAGCATTGAAGGCTGTGAAACTTACAGCTTGTTACGCACGGTAAGCAAGCAACCCTGGACCAAAAGAGTGTTTCACTATGTTCAGTGCACTGCGTTATTAAAGTCAGACATTGTTGCTGAGTAATTTTGAATACCTAAGGGAAAAGTTAACATGTAGGGTTTTGTTTTGGTTAAGACTGAATAACACGTGACAAATTGAGATTTTATTGATCAGTTGATTAAAGGACGCCGCGAGAGACTTCGTCTTCTCTCTAGTTTTGTTTTAGTGGTTTTTGGAGCTGATTGTACCAGCTGTATAATGTGCCCGTTCAATCTGTGGGTGTCAAACATTTAATTACGCACCAGTCTATCCACATCAAAGCCTTCAGGTGTTTTATGGCTTACAGTTTAGTGTCTGTGTGCCGACACTGACCTCTGAAAAGTCAGTCATTACTGCACATGTTCGTTCTAAAAAATTAGAATACCGCATAAACAAATCATATCGTATCATTCAGATTCATCATACGTACTGTAAAATATGTAATCCCTTTATTTCTTGTATTTTGATTATTCTGACTTACAGGTGTCACGCCCTAATCAGCTAATCATCTCAAAACACTTGCAAAGGTTTCCTGAGCCTCTAAAAATGGTCTCTCAGTCAGAAGGCTAATAAGAAAGATTGCTGACTGGAAAGATGTGCAGAAGGAAGAAGGAAGGTAAGCCACAAATGGTCATGGTGAAAAAAGCTGGTTGTTCACAGAGGGCTGTATCCAAGCATATTCAGGGAAAGTTGAGTGAAACTGTGGTAGCAAAAGGTTCTCCGGCAACAGGGATAACTGCAGCCTTGAAGACTGTCTAGCAAAATCCATTCAAGAATTTGGGAAAGATGTACAAGACGTGGACTGAGGCTGGAGTCAGCACTTCAAGAGCCACATTCCTCATGTCAAGCCAGTTCTGAACCAGACACTGTCATTAGTGTCTTACCTGGGCTAAGGAGAAAAAGAACTGGACTGTTGCACAGTGGTCTGAAGTCAGATAAAAGTAAAGTTTGCATTTCATTTGGAAAGTCATTTGGTCCAAGAGTCTGGAGGAAAAGTGGAGAGGTACAGAATCCACATTGCTTGAAGTCCAGGATGAAGTTTCTGCAGTCAGTGATGGTTTGGGGTGTCATGTCATCTGCTGGTGTTAGTCCACTGTGTTTCCTGAAGTCCACAGTCAATGCAGCCATCTACCAGGATATTTTAGAGCACATCATGCTTCCTTCTGCTGACTTATCATCTGCCCACACTGCCAAAGGTACTAAAAGCTGGTTCAATGACCATGGTGTTTCTCTGCTTGGTTGGGCAGCAAACAGGGTCTGACCTGAACCCCATAATCTATGGAGAATTGTCTGAAAGAGAGGAAAGACGCCGGACCCAATGAAGGCTTGCCTCTTTAAAGCCACCTGGGCTTCCGTTACACCTCATCAGTGCCACAGGCAGATTGCCTCCAAAGCACGCCACATTAATGGAGTAATTCATGCAAAAAAAGGCCCAACCAAATATTGAGTGCATAGAGATGAACATACCTTTCAGAAGCATGACATTTTTCTTTAAAATATTAAATATAAAATATGTTCATATGTAATATAATTTCCTGATACACAATTTTTGGATTTCATTATTTTCAAGCCATAATATTTAATTTGAAATATTTAATTTTATGTATAATTAATCTATGAGTTTCACTTTCTGAAATGAGTGACAAAAATATTGAACTTTATGATATTCTAATTTTCTGAGATGGGCCCGTGTTTACTGTCCTATCCCCTCATACTGTAACTGTATCATTAAGCTCAAACAGTTTAAGATTAAAAAAACGCCACGAAAATGCAACTGGAGTAAATCTCAACCTAACTGATTTCTGGCATCAGGTTAAGCTTACATAGGTAGATAGTTAAATGTAGTTCAACTGATTAAATGTATTGATTACAGAATCAGCAAATTCAAATTTGTTCACTTGACAGCCCTGTCTCCTCTCACAGACATGCATCTGTGCTCTTCCTATATCAATGATAACTTCTGACCACATCTGCCAGCCCTACCTGCTGCTGTGGATCTTCAGATCTGCAAGACCATCTGTAAAATTGGGCAAAATGCCAGTGATGTTTTTTTTTTTTTGGTTTTTTGCACAAAATCCGGTTTGATCACTATTTTAGTCTCCTCTTTTCTCTTAATGAATAAAAACATGGTCCTTCGTTCATTATTGTGATACAGGTGCAGCTTAGATAAATCCTGGACTCACAACCCCTAGCCAGTTGCTGACCAGGACAGAACTTAGTTTGGTAGACCCACACACTCTAATGGGATAGAGGTCATTTAAATTTTCTGTAGCACACATTTTAATTAGCACATTAGAAAGCTTTGCGCCTCATAAGGACAAATCGTTTCTTTTACAAGGCGTCTTTTAAAAAGTGGGTGTTCTAAGTCCTTTACCATGCTCTCACAGAACTGGGCAACACAGATTTGCCATATTTCTACAAAAAATAAAATATGCCAATATACTTTTTAGGTAGATGCTCGAGAGGAAATTCAAAACCCTTGTCACCTTCACCTTGTTCAAGCAACATTTACTGTAATTATGTTTATATATTGTCAGAGTGAGTTTTTTCAACATTTGACTCACTATGGCATTAATTATTAAAATAATTATCCTGATCCATTTAAGATGTGTTTTCCTGTTATTATGTGCCTGTATTGTAGTTCAAGAAGTCTGTTGGATAGAACCTTTGAAAAAACACATTAAACTTTGAATTATTTGCAATTTTATTTGGTGTTTGTACAAAAGTTGAGAAATAAAACATATGTACACAATACAACATACTTAAACAAATTTATATAAATTATTAACGAAATAGCTACATTTTCTCAATAAACAACTATATTCAGTATCAGGATAAAAGTAACTCAATATTCTTGGCATAAAATTTCCATACAAATTGTACAAAATACTGTACAGTTGAACAAAGCTGTGCAAAAACAGCAAACTCTCTCAGAAGCAGATCCTGTCCAGTGTTTGTTGCATCCATAATGCAACAAACAGAAAAACATGTAATGAGTTGTTGTTTCGGGGCAGCAGCTTCTTAAAAATCTGAAGACAGTCACATAAAAACAACTCGTCGATTATAAGTTTATATTTGCTTCTAAAATAAATTAAGAGACTGTTATTTCTTCATCGTCTGACTCTGAGAAGTCCGAGTGCTTACTGGACATAGAGGGGGAGGAAATGCTACATCCAGCCACGTTCATGCTTTCTCTCCCAAACTCCTCTTCTTCTTCATCCTCAGCTGAGGACTTCTTTCCCACGTCACTGAGGTCTGGGTGGGGGTTGGATTTGGTGGGCAGAGTCTGCTCGCGGCATCCACCAGATGAGAGCAGCTCCCGTTCTTTGGAGTTCCTCCACTTCATCCGGCGGTTCTGAAACCAAATTTTTACCTGTAGGGTTGAGGAGAGGATTGTGAGTGGAAAAAAGATAACAGATTATGCAATTGTATCTTTAAATGCAAGCTGCACACCTTTTTCTACAGGTTTAACTTTACCTGAGAGTCTTTAAGGCCCAGTTTGGAGGCCAATTTCTTTCGGTCAGGCTTGCTGATGTATTTCTGTTTCTGGAACATCTTCTCCAGAGCTTTGCGCTGGACGTCAGAAAACACCGCCCTCCTCAGCATTCCTCTGCGAGGTTTTCCTCTGGCAGCCAGGGGCCATGAAAAAGTCCCAGGAATGGGAACAACAGAAGATGCTGCTGCAAACAAAGAAGAAAAAAAACTTTATAATTTATATCAACAAATCAATCTCTAAAACCAGATCTGGTTCAAAGCATAGCAAACAAAGTCCAAGCCAGAACTTCTCAGAACTTTATTACTTCTCGTTATTGTTTTCAAAATAGTTTTAAAAGAACTTAAAATTCTTGATAAAATACTATCAGGTATATAATATAAAGATTAATTGAAAGGTTTAACAGTAATGACAAGTATACCTCATTTAAACATCCAAAGTAGTATTGTAAAGTAGGTTGACCAGATTAATGGTTCTGCCTTTGTTAATTTATTTCCATTGCTTGTGTCTAAGCTTGGGTCCCATATCATGCACAATAACCAGTAGCACGCAAAGCTCTCATTTTCTGAATGTGTATAAGCACCATTTACACGTGCTCCCACTTTCCCAATGTTATTGAATCATATAGGGGCTCTGGGCTAGGGCCAGATTTCAAACTTGAAACAATATTTTGTTAAATACTTATGTATGTCATCAAAAATTTTATTTTATTAATTACAAAAAATATTGTGTCAATTTATTAAAAACACAAATGTAAAAATCACTCATACCTTGAATGTATCGAATATTTTAGTATTGAATATTTTAGCATCCACAGTAAATCATAAACAAATGAAACTGTCACTATGGCTCATGAAACAGGCCCTAATATCTAATATGTTAGCTTGTGCAACAACTCAACTACAGACCAATCACAGTCTGTAGCAGTGTTTTGTCCCGCCCACCAAGCAACTGCAAGACAGGACTAAATAAAATAAAAAAACTCTTACTTAAATAATCAAAAGCTTTTAAAACAATGAATGATTTATGCACTGAATTATGTATTAAGGAAAATATTTCCACATTTCCATATACATACATACATACATATATATATATACACACATATATATATATAATATATATATATATATATATATATATATATATATATATATATATATATATATATATATATACATAGATAGATATATATACATAGATAGATAGATATACATAGATAGATAGATATTAGTTTAAATCAACAATCACACTCGAGGACTTTGGAAATGTTTGTCCACATATGAATATAATGAAGCCTCAGTTTTCCGTTTTTGGGTCAGAGCAATACTTCTGCGTTTGAGTGAAATGGCACGAGGTGACTAATTAGCACATTGGTCGGTCCTCCAGCGCATTGGTATGTTAAAGAGGCAGCGCACCCTTTAAGGAGCCCTGTGAGGGCGGATAGAGGAGTTAATAAACCGTGAACGGTAATTGTGTAGTAATGAACTAACGCAGAAAAGACTGTGGACAGGCGGCTAAGGCCATATATTATCGCAACAAAAGGAGATTTACACTTTCAAACTAAACACAACTGCATACCAGAATACTGATGCCCGGCGGGGGGAAGTGAGGAGTGCGGAGGAGAGGGGAATGGTGCAGGTCTTTTTCCCTCTTGCCCTCAAATCATTTTCATTAAATGAACACGAAAAGCTTTTCAGGACCCTGGAGTTGTTTTGTTAAGGCATTCAGTTGAGCCCATGAAAAGACTCCTTCTCCATTATGATTAGTCTGAATGAAAGCGACTTTATAGACTTTTCTAAGGGATTATTCTTTATCTCAACTCGTTCACTGCCCCGAATAGAGAATACAGGAACGTTTAGGGCACACAGAGTGTGGACGGGGGGCGTCACTAAAGGCTATGCAACATGTTGGGGGACGGGGCTGGGGGTTCAGAGTTGGACGATTCTGGGTGAAATATGCTTTACTTTTGAGCCCCACGGACACTTCACTGTAGCTGCCCTGCGGACGCAGTAGAATCAGGAACAACAACCCTCTATGTGGTCTGGTGAGAATATTCAAACTCTGAATAGCGCCTAATAGGGAAATTAGTGCATGACTGGTTCACGCCTTTGGCCCGCCTGGTAAAAGTCACTTTCCTGGGTGTGTGGGTGGTTCGACCGGTGGGTGCTGACCAAATTGGTCACGGTGCTGGGGGGCTTTGTTGCCACCGGGGCGCTGTGGGAAAACGCAGGGCCGGAGAAATGCCAAAAACGCCCCCAATGGGAAGCAGGGGGACCATGACTCGCCACCCCGCCTCAAATTTAGAGCGTGACGATTTTGGATAATTGGTTAATTAGGGGGTGGGTGGGTTGTCCCTGGCAGGGGCCAGAGCCAGCGGTCCCCATTAATGAGACAGTGATTTCTTCTTTTCTGGCTATTTGCCCCCTTTTCTTCTCACATTTCGGTTAAAATATATGACAGGAATGACAGCGGTTCACATTTAAATGCAATTAGCAGAGACACAGAGGCATGAAAGTGGCGCCCACCTGGTAAATATGGTGTCCTGAATATGGGGTGGAAGGTTCCGTCAAAGCAGGAGACTGGGAAGGTCTTGGAGTGGAGACTATGGATTCCTGGAGGTGAGGATGCTGTTCAGGAAACGTAGCATATTAAAATGATTTCTGCGTAAAAGCTAAGGAGCAACAATTCAAATTTAAAGTGGTCTCTTTCTACTCACCGGTCTTTGGTGATGGAGCCAGGATTGCGCTCACTCCAAACTTGAGGAAACCTGGGTCCTTGGACATTTTTGGTGAGCAGGATTCGCGCGTCACCGCGGCTGTAGCCAATGCGCGCTCCGCGGAGGCTCCGTTATAGGACGCGGATGTGGTGACGGCGGGCAGGGAGGCGCTCACTGGAGGTACAGTTCGGTTCATGAAGGCGGTGGGACGGCTTATCCGCAGCAGGTCCTCCACCAGGAAGCTGGAGTGGGCCGGGAAGGCGGAAGGCAGAGCCGCGGCAGGCCGGTACAGCCCCGGGTAAAGGGCTGGAGGCGCGATGACACTTGGGATCATCATGGTCCCGGCGTTACGGAAAAAAAAAATCAGTCACTGAGATACTCCGTAAATCAGTCGTGTGAATGGCTGCAAACTGTTCTGGCTTCGCCACTCTAGGGAGAGGAGCTTTATAGCAAGCTGCCCCCCTCAGCCCTCCTCTGAGAGCTGACAGCCTCAACAATGGAGCTCAACAAAGTTCTCCACATGGGTTGCTTTCAACTGCATCCCCCGGCCCGCTGATTGGCCAGAGCACCCGATTTATGATTGCATTAGTCTTCATAATCAAGCAATACACAATGTGAAGAGCACGGACGGGGGCAGTCATCAGTTCTGCATGTTGGCCACTTTCCTTTAAGTTTGTTTCGTTTGGCAAAGGCAAGCTATTTAAAAGGCAACATTTCGATTCAGGAGTTTTTTGATAAGTTCGATTGTTCTTTGCCTTTTGGAGTTGCCTCAAGTGATGTAGAAAAGAATATATGCCAAATTATTAGATTTTCTTTTGTAAAAGTTTCCAAAATTAACATCTAAATATTCAAATAAAAAAGTTACAGAGTAACTAAATCCTCCCCGTTCCTGGCAGCATCTCTCATGTAAATCAGCTTTAGGGTTTCATGGGATTCTCAACACTCAATCTGGCTCTCGTCATGGAATAATGTCTTAAACGGATTTCTGCTATCAAAACGCTTTAACAGATGTGTTAAATATCACTCATTTTGCACGGCCGCGGCTCAGAGCGCGCAGAAGTGTGCGGCCCGGACCGTGCACTCATGATCCTGTTAACCATGAACTAACTGTCACCCTCAGCTGCGGAAAAGGCGCCCCACGGCCTTTCTACGCTCAGATAAAAAGCACAGTGGAATTAAAAAAAGAAAAGCTTTATTTCTAAAGACGGTTTTGTTCTGCTATTTTAACTAACTGAATAAAAGTGCATCTGTGATTTGATTTAAAACTCATTTATATGAGCGGACACTGAGACCCTCATATAAAACTCATATTAAAGCGAATTGGAGCCGGTTAGTCGTGTTCGGTCAGCTTTTCTTTTAAAACCCGTTAAACTAACGAGGTAAAAATGCTAGTAAAAACGAATAAACCAGATACAACTAAAGTAATGCTAGTTTAAAACAATTACTCTTAAAATAACTAGAAATTGCTTGTTGACGTTTTTTTTTTTTTAGGTCAATGGGTTTTTCCAATAGTTTCGTTCTTTTGAATTTTGCGCGCTTAATGGTGTGGCAGAGAAATAAAAAAATAAAATCTCAACGCACACTTATTTTCATGTGAATTATTTCAAAGATAATAATAAATAAATAAATACTCAATTGCTTCCAGAAATCTGCGTTATTAGATGCCTCTTTCGATTGTTGTAAAAAGTGCACCTTAGATTAATTTACACTTAGATTAAACAACAATAAGTAAATCTACATTAACCTAATATGTAACCGACCACAATCCGATAATTAAAAGGGAACGCCTCCGTGAAATGAGCCCTCTATCAGAGGTTCACCCTCTTTATGTGCGCAGGGCGCACTAAGCGCGCAGAGATGCAGCGCTCCGTCCCCGCAGCTACACCTTTAATGAGTAACGAGGCCTTCAAAGCTTTTTTATGAGCCCATATTCCTTTACTTGGCAGGCCGAAATCCCTCTTTTGTGAGCGGTAAGCAGATGGTTACCAGGAAGCAGGGCCTGCTCCGACTGACCGAGACTAATTTCTACGAGCTTTGCAAGCTTGCCACGTCCCCCGCTTCTTTACCAGGCCAAGTAAAAACAGCTGGCTGCGCCTGAATTAAGGCCATTAAAAGCACATCTTTGGAATATCACCACCAACAGTAACAACAAAAATCCCTCCCTTTAGTGCTTATAGCTCGCTTATCACTTTTTTATGGTTATCATGGTTTTAAGTCTCTATATCAGCTCCAATACATTGGTATTAACTTGCCATCTGGTATAACTGGTGCGCATCCAAATTTCCTGGGGTAGTTTTTTTTTATTGATTTTATCTTTGCACAATTTTCAACTACTTAAAAAACTAAAATTATTACGGTCACAATAAGATTATAAAACACGAGGATCGGGAGTAATGAATCTTAGTCATGTTAAAACGTTCCTGGTGCACAATAAATAAGTCAAGCCATGATGCGTGATATTACAATGTTTATTAATATTTGTCTCCCGCGTCATTTTTACGACGAAGAAAACACGCAGAATGCCTCTAAATCAGGATTAAACATTTGGCCCATATTCTGTAGCATTGGATATCTTGCACATTTTTATTGTTTGTGTTTGTCCAACATTTTCCAACAGTGTCATGCACCAGTTTACCAAATAGATGAACTTAACCATTGTTTTGGCTCCCTTTCTGCTTCGTTAAGTAAAAGGGGATTGAGTAAATATGTTATGCATGCCTGAGAAGCTCTCAATGGGCCGTGTCATTCTGCTGGGGCTTCGACAGGTGGTTAACTGTTTATTATTCCCTCATTATTTATCAATGACGTGGGTGCATCAAGGGAAGGAAACTCCCAGTTCTTTCACTTAAACGGGGTAAACAGATTGTGCTGACTGGTTGCAGCACCACTCATCAGGTCTTGATCCATTCAGAGCCGGCTCAGGGCTGAGACCCTAAGCAGAATATCATTTTGGGGACTACCAGCCGTCAGCAATATGGACCTACCATTTGTATTGTCTATTCTTGATCACTGTAGAATTTAGCATTCAACAGAACTTGTTAAGCTGGTGAGGCAGTAATGAATTAACCTGAATATATGAGTTTTGTTGTGCTTGACAATCATATTGGTCCCTTCTCATTTACAAAATAAGCAATATTACTACATTTCATTTTGGGAATTTATTATTAGCTAAATTGTTTATATACCTATTCCACTACTTTCGCAAAGCAAAGACAGATAAATCCATTTCATGCACCAAAACACAAACATATTGAATAAAGCTCCTTTTACGTACAAAATCGACACAAAACCCCATCAATATGTTCAGCCTTTGGTTTTATCCCTTTGCTCTAACCTAAAAAATAACATCTGGATGCAAGGCTGACTGTGTGCTGAACATTTTAATATGCAACACGTATTCTGATAAATAGTCATGATTTACATTAGCAAATGAATGAACAAATTCCATGTAACACAAGATTCTTCATCATTTTGCACCAGCCCTGTTAAGCAAATTCATCAAACTAAAACGGAACAACGGCACATGCACCAGAAGCACTGCCAAAGGTGACTGAGAAGTGGCCTTCAGGCACACAACATTTGCACAAACTGTTCTGTCAGTTAACAGCAGTGCTTTATGAAAAATTACCTTTGCCTTTAATACGTGAATGTCCAACACGTCATTTTTAAAACCCATTAAAAAAACATGGCTTAAAACAAATGGTAGTAGCAGTCACCGCTATAAGTACACCTATTTAAGTTCATATGCTCTAAATATCTGCAGTGTATATGTTAATTTATTTATGTACATGTTATCTGTACCAGTCTATCACGCTCCACACTTAATTATAAAATACATATGTACCTCGTCCTAATGTCCATTGATGTTCTTGTCCCTTTCAAATAAATTATAAATAGTACTTGTAATAAAGGGCTATGTTTAAAGAATCTTATTTTTATTATTTTAAAATTTAATTCTCTTAGTGATTTATAAAACCTAACACAAGATGTGTAACGGAGTGAAAACTATCAGACAGTATCTGCGGTTAAAGGTTTCAGTAATATGTCCCAACGTCTACCTAATTTAAAGAGAAGATTACTGAAAGGTAAAAAAGCAATAATATTAGATAGTTTGAGAATGCAAAGCCTAATCAACAAGAGGTCACTTTAATATTGTCACTTGTGAACGAAACATTAGCTTTAAATTGTGATTCTGTTTATTTGACTTTCAGACTTTGAAGGTCTGTTTCAGTGTGTATACAGCTGGTTCACTTGGGAACCTGGCCAACTCCAACAGGGTTATGAAAATAAAAACAAATTAACCATTGTGAGACATTTTGTCGTTGCAACATGAAATAATCCTTTAATGTAGCACCACAGACGTATCTCAAATTAGATACCAACTTAAGTGAAAACTAAGTGAAACAGCCATATTGTCAATATCCATAGCTGCTACTATGTGCACTCTATAAACTGACATGGACAGCTTAGAATAAAGGTACCCTCAATGCTGAAAGGCCATTCCACAGTTAAAGACAAACATTAAATACCAGTGTCGGATTTTGACTTAAAATTGTTTTAGTTTAACGAGGAAGTTTGTTTCTGATTTGAAATTACCACCAAGTTGTTGAGGCTGGAAGGCCTCCCTATCACCCTGATCTTTAGTTCCCTTCACAGATTCTCTGTCAGATTCAAGTTGGGACTCTGGCTGGGCTACTCCAAGCATTAACATTACTTCCAATCAGAGAAAATATATTGGTGAAATTAAATTACTTTAAACCTAAATCTACCAGGGGTAGGAATAATTTGGACTCTCATCAAGTCCCATTTAAGTAATTTAGACTTTTACAAAAGATTTAGAGAAACAAAAACTCATTTAAAGTTTTTTGTACAATTTAATTTTAAAGTTTTAGATTTATTTGTAAGCTTCTTGCTAAATATTTCAAGTACTCATAATGACGTACTCTTAGAATATAGTAGTGATGTGATAGTGATGTAACATATTTGTTTTTTACAACTGTTTTCTCCTGGATTTAGCCTACAGCACATCTCTCAGACTAAGCTGCAGCGGGTTCTCGCTCCTGCCATGTGCAGTTAACCAAACATCTATTTCACTGGATTCGGTTAGTGACCGGGCCTCACCTCAGCAGCGGCTCCCACTTGGGGTGTTTTGGCCGCTGCTTCACCTCAGCACTTTAGGTCCCTGCAGCTGCATCTGGCTCAAGCAGTGAAAGCTGCACCTAACACTGAGCGAATTAGTGATGCCCTAAGATTCAGAAGGACAGTGACAAGCATTAAATCGATATTAACTTTGTATTAAACATGGGGCCCCTCCTTCATCCTCAAATGGACTGAAACCACGTTGGTGCACAAAGCGCTCTGTATGAGCTCTCTGCTGCACCTGTTCCTTCTTGCTTGGTCATGGGAGTTTAACTTCTTAGTTTCACTCCAGGCTCCTTTCTTGTCTGACTCACCCCATACTGAATTCTTTCAGTTCAGCTTTTGTTAGTGTTTTTTCTTCTCATCTTCATGCCTCCAGTTTTACAACTCATAAAATTCACATTACTAAGACCATGCATTTCACATTTCCAGTAACTTTGAACTCACCGGTTCCATTCTCAGCCACAAAAATCTCAAAGCAGTGTTGCTCTATCTGTTCCAGACACTCACCTCTCCTTTTAGGATGCTCATTTATTAGCAGTATGGATGTTGAGTGGTGTCCTAATCCTCTTATAGCACATGTTGGTACAGTTTGCATATCATTTTCTAATCTTGAAGAAAGGCCACAACCTATTCTATTCACAGGGAATCCCCATCCTCTTTCAGTACAGCCACAGCCAGCAGCATTAGCATAATCTGACAACCGATACCATTGTCTGTGACCTTGTATGCAAAGTTAATTGCTCATTAATACCAGACAAAACAGAGGGGTGCAGAGGAAACACAGCGGTCCATTAAATCCTTAGTTTTAGATAGGAAAAGCAGGCAGTTGGGTTATTAAACTTTACCTGAAATGATCAGAATTTATTAAGATAAAAATTTTTGTATTTGAATTTCTAACAAAGGCATGCAGTGTTTAAAATAGAGAATCAGCTGTTTGAGTAGCTGCTGTATAACCAATTGCTTTAGGTTGAGCAATAATCTGGCACCGATATTTAAAAAAAACCCGCAAACACACGCCCCCAAGGGTTGCACACACTCCTTAAAAGCATATACAATTTGTCACAGTAGCTCAGTGGTAATCAATTGCAAATGTATTTCATCTCTACATTAGTTTCACGGATCTGGGTCGATTTGCAGAAGGAGCCTCCACTCTGTGGCCACCACCCCTCAGCACCTGGCAGTCTTTTCTTGATAGCGTCATGTAAACACTTACTGCTACAACAGGTGCCCTGTCTGAGGACCCAAGCGTCTTTACCCCGCACGAACGTGACAACCAGACTGTGTGCTTGTCAACCCTAGTTTACACTTTGTGACATTAAAAGTAACTTTGAGCTGACCTGCAGAACTTCAATATAATTTTAGCTGGCAAAATCAGATTGCTATAGATCTAAATAGAACTCAAAGTGAAAACATATGCAGCTGTCTAAACCAGTCGACATTCTTTGCATTGGTGTGAAGACAGCAAGGCTCAGCACGCTATTTGCACCTTAAATAGAGAAAAGACATGTCACACAATTCTAGTTAGGATTTTTACTAGCTATATACATTGTATTTTAAGAAGTGATATTTGCACCGCGAAATGCTGCGCAAATTAATTCTTAAGTGAGGCTTAGGTGCAGAGTTTGTTATTAAAGCGCTTAGGGTTTGTTGTCCTACATGGCCTGTAGGTTGGAAAAACTGTGTAAGTATGTTTGTGAGGGCCAGCTCAAGAAGACAGTGGAGTAGAAGGTGGTATGAATGGAAAAAGAAAGAGCTTGGGTGGAGGAGGGGATGCTTGACGGACTTCACTGCCTGTTGGCCCTGCAGCATTGATGCCGTGTTGGCCATATAATCGGATTGCCAGTGAGTGAAAGTGAGCCCGGGTGCTTATGTCAGTTTGCGTCTCGTCAAGCTGAATAATACGCATGGCCAGAGAGTGAAGCGGACACTTGCCATTGAAGGCTCCCAGTACTTTCGGCTAAGCATTTCAAAAAGAGAAAAAGCCTCATTGGATTCATATATAATTCTCACTCAAGCGTTTTGAATCATTTGCATAACGGGGGGAAACCAGTAATCTTTTTCAGTGCCGCTGCTGCTCCTACTAAACAAGTGTGTGTGTGTGTGTGTGTGTGTGTGTGTGTGTGTGTGTGTTTATAAAGGGTTGGAGCCAAGGACTGTATTATCAAGGCTGGACATGGACATACACTTGGCCTCAAGATTAATCACAAACCCAACAAGAAAACATTTAAACATTAGGTTATTCTAACTCGTTTCCTTGGTTAGTCAAGGGCAGAGCTATATAGAAAATAGCCTCTCTGCAAGACATGTCTCACATGTCACTTTCACAACAAGGAAAAACTGAGGAGTAACATAGTAGATTTTACCACGGAAAGTCAAAAGAATAGAATGCATCGCCTCACTCTGAAGGTTTTAAATGGAAAATGTCAAAAGGAAGAATAACCAAACTCTTTCCCACTCCTGCATTTAAATCCATCTTAACTTAATGAGCCATGGCTCCTTATTAGTTTCAGCTTAGATAATGAAAAACTGATTGAAACACCTATAAAACTACCCTTAATATTTGCATTCAAATAATGTCTTGCAGTGGTGTAAATCACTAACATTTTAAACTTCCTGTACTAACATCCATGGAGACCAGTTTATTAAAAAAAATTAAACTAAACAAACAAACTGAACACAAAATGTTCAGTGGCTTTAATGAATTTTTTGACAAAAAGTTTATATACTATTAATGATGTCAATTAAAAACCTTTTATTGTTTAAAAACAGCTTTAGAGGCTGTTGCTGTCAGTGCATGATTTTTTAAGCTACTAGTTAAGACCCTGTAGTTATAAAATATTAGAATAGAATAAAGTTCCATTAATTTGTATATAAAAATTTAATTCCAAATCAAGAGTCAAATGTTTAGCATCATTTTGCTGTTGCTACACCATATCTGTATATTCCTAAAAATATGTCATTTAAATAGACTAAAAGATTCATGATTGCTAAAAGATGGCTAATCTATATTCAAAGATGTGGGAAAACGTAATACAACTGTTTTCCAGAAAACTTGGCTGTTTCTTATCCAGACACAGATGTCTTGAATTGTGTTTGGTTTTAAAACTAGCCAGCCTGTTTAAATTAAAACTAACTAGAAAAACATAGCTTACCTTAACGTAGGCTAAGGCAACATAAATTGGGCATGCACAAACAAGCTTTATTTCTAGTATATTTAAATAAAATCTCTGAAATCAAATGAAAAGATGTGAAAAATGTAAAAGATATGTAATTATTTCAAGAGTTCTGACAAGCTCCTTTTATCTTCATCTACTATTAACTGATAATTGTGTACGCTGTCATGCAAAGTTATAAGGTGTACATACTTTAATGCCATCAGCTACATGGTTCTGTACTGTTTAGTATGCGCTGGCAGAAGCTTTCGAGGCCACTGAGGTTCTCTTCAACCCGGATGCGGACCACCAGCCGGTCCATTAATCTGTTGAAACTCTTTCAAGCATGATGACCATCAGGGCGGTCTAGATCGTTGCTTAAAACAGACAGCAGTGATTTGGTCTGACTGACTTTCCAAACAGCCAAATTTGACCCCCCTGATCCAACTTCTGGAGCAGTCACAGTCCTGCATCTCAAAGTCACTTGCAACCATTTAGAACCAGTGGCCTGTGCTGCTTCTCAGCCCCACTGTGGCCTAAAACTGATCTCATCACTGCATTATGGGGATCTAATAAGCTGTAGGTGAGCTGACCTCTGGTCCCCCAGGTCTCAGTTGCCCCCTTCTGCTTGTCAGCTCTCTAAACCATCACTCAACTATTTCTTTCACATATACTACAACCCATTCCCCCCTTCTTCTTCTCCATGCCTACTCTCCATTTGGTTTAGCAGCCATGTTGACCTCAAATATTTCAGCTTAACCAAGAACTATAGTTTATCCTGATTAGAGACATGCAGAAATACTTTTGTCTGCGCATGTTCTTTTTAATCCCAAAGCAAACTAATATTGTGAATGGTATTGGCTTTCCATAATGAAGCCATGCCCAGGCTGTGCAGTTATTTCACAGGCAAAAAGAAGTTTAATACCCCCTTTTCTAAACTGATTCAAACTGTATTATTTGTTTCTTATGTTCAGATATAGATTCCACTTAGAGCCCTCTTCTATGCATTATACTCTCGTGCATAAGTGAAATGGATCAGAGAGGGGAAGGGTCACCTATAGCAGAATGACCTCTGCTCTGCAGGGCCAAATGATAAGACACTTAAGGTCAAGAAGAGCACAAAGGCCCACTCCAAACAAAAGAAGCCAGAGAACAGGAATGTTAGTTCTTCCTCGGGATAAAATTTCAAGAAGAAATGTTGTCCTTAAAAGTATGCAACAGGTCAAGGATGCTCTTACACCTTTCTTTGTTTGGACAATATATAAGACATGTAGAGGTAGATCTATTGTTGTGCAGTGCCACACACAGAGAAAATTATGGTTCCAGTTATTTTAGCTATCTAGCTTTCTCTATTGCATTCACAATCATTATGACTGGATTGGATTTTGTGATGTGCCTTGAGACGACATTTGTGTAAATCAGCACTATGTAAATGAACTAAATTGGATATTGCTCTGGGCCTTGATTAGGCCATTCTAAGGAAAAGATATATTTTGATCTAAACTATTACCTTGTAACTCTGATTGTCTTAGGTTGTTGTCTTGCTGGAAGGTGAAAGTCACCCATAACCTCTAACAGGTTTTCTTCCAGGACTGCTTATATTTAGCTCCATTCATCTTCCCATCAAATCTGACCAGCTTCCCCGTTGTTGCTGAAGCATTCCCACAGCCGTAGCATCATCATGTGTAACCATAGGGATGTTGTTTTTAAAGGTAGTGTGCTACATGACTTTTCCCACCACGTACACATTTTTGCATGTAGCCTAACCTGAACTGATAACCTTCCCCAAGGGCAGAACATAGTCGGGCATACTATGAGCAACGTGGACTCCGTGCACTCCGTCTTTGGTAGTTAGAGGTTTCATAGTCGAGCGTAACAATTTTCTACATTTCTGATGACAAATTCCTACATTTCCCACACTTTATACCATGGCGTTATGGGACGGGAAAGCAGAGCTAATTTGTTGTGTAGCTTTGGAAAAACAATAAGAGAGGAGGTGGTATTAAAGGCCAACAGTTCGATGATGAGACTTCTTTTTCCCGAGCGGTTTATTGTGTGACACCACATCCGCAGTCGTAAAAATTGAGCACAACTACAAGTACAAGTACTCCCAACAATGTTATGTCCTTTACCTATGTTTGCTGGATCAACTACATGACTTGTTGAATACCATTAACAGAAATTGTTATGGCTTTACTTTAACAATAGGGGTCTTCTTGGCCACCCTGCAGGTTTAGGTGGATGACCATGTTTTGATAGGTTTGCAGTGGTGCCATGTGGTTTCAAAGCTTGTTTAAAGCTTGGAATATTGTTGTATAACCCAACTCTGCTTTAAACTTCTTCTGTTTCTCTTGTTCCTAATGTCAGTTTGTTCACTAATGTTCTCAAACAAACCTCTGAGGCCAAACTGTATTACACACAGGTGGACTATTTACTAATTAGGTGACTTCATTCGGTTGCAATGGATTTTATTTAGGGGTTTCAAAGTATAAAGAGCTGAATACAAATGCATGCTAGACTTTCAAGATTATTTGTGAAAGATTTTGAAAACTGAAGAAAATACTTGAATGTTTGTAGTTGTGATGTAAAAATAAAAGTGAAAATATTCTGAATCTACCGCAGCTTGAGAAATTCAGAGCGTGAAAAGTGGTCTATGGAAAAAAAAATTGGATAAAAAGAGAAACTGGCAAGCACACTATAATGAAAGATTTACAGAATAATGACACATATGTTCCAATTTTACACCATTCATTGAACTGGGACAATATTTCAAGGATTAAAGATGACAGGCCATGATAGGCCTGTCTCATGGGTCCTCGGATCACAGCTGCATTCACATGCAAAGAGATTACACCATGCATACACACAAAAAAATTCTTTCAAATTAAAATTCTGTTTTAATGACCAGAATCCACAAAAATGTTCGCTACATTAAACTGTTTCTATTTAAGGACTGGTGATAGTTCACAAAAACTAATTCATGAAAGCTTCATCAATTCATTCACTGTTGCAAGATTAGTGAAAAAGAGCAGAAAGAAGAGGGCATGGGAGTAAGAGACAGTTGGAAAGTGTTGCCAGTTGAAAAAGCTCTATTCAGTTCCTGTCCGAGGTCCTTCATACTCTTTTGAAGAGATGACAAAGAGCACCAGTTAATTAGCAAGAAGTAGCATCTCAAGAAATGCCAAAGAAGAAAAAGATCTCCATTCACTCTTTCTCCTCACCTCTCGGTTATGAGACTCAAGAGCATGAAGGAAGGAAGGGGGGGTGAGCAGAGAGGATCTCTGCCGTCTGCATGCAGCGGCCTTACTTGATTTAATTTGGACAGTCATTCCTTTAATTTGCAGTGTCATTGTATCTAATGGTGGGCTTTCTATAGAAGACGGTGAAAGGGTGAAAGCCTCTGAGTCCAAGTCAACGATGTCCCCCTTCAGTCCACTGGTTGAGACGCGGCTGCAGATGAGGAAAGAGGATGAAAGGTGGGGTGGATGGGGGTGGTTTGGATGTAGCACAAAGTTTTAATTAAGGCACTTCTTTGGCTCTAAGCAGACTAATTCAGCTGTAGTTCCTCACAAGTGTACGAAATGATTGAAACAGGAGTGAAAGAAAGGGCCTGAAGGGTTGCTTATATTAGACCTATTGTTGAAGAAAATTCTGAAGTGCCTGGATCTGCCATTAAAAAGAAAACTGGCTATGCTTTTCCCTCAAAAACACAAATTAATGAAAACTTTACCATCTGTTAAAAAAAAAAAACACTCTTCTACATTGCAGGGTTGAACTAACATTGAATAGTGTATGTTTTAATGTAATGACAGAGCAGATTACAAAATAATGGGAAGACTTGAAGAGTAACCACATACACCATCACAACAGGAACAGAAGGGGAACAGCTTGCACGATAAACCTCCAGTGGAGGGAACCTGGTTGCTCTAAATGCTGGTTTTGTTTGATTTGCTTAAATGGAGCCCTGATCAGAGTGAAGAACTCCCTGAGGTCTGCGAGCTAAGGTGCAGACAAAGGTAAGTCTGCCTGGGCTCAGGTCCCAGAGGACTGGGGAATATGCAAAAGCCCTGCACCTTCACACTGAGTCTGAATTTGAATGGCTTAAGACAGGCTGTGCCATAAGGAGTGAACATTCAGCTCCCCTAGCCACTTGGCTTTACATACAACGTTTGGAAATGTTGGAAATGTATGACAATGCCAGATATGTTAGGGATTTAATAATATTAATTTAAGTTGTTTGCCGGCACTTCTGGCCAATGATTATAGACCAAACCTTTGCATCAAAAGAAAAACAAAGGAGCCGAAGAGCTGAGTTCATTGCCTGTGATAGACTGTGTCAATCAAACTGCTGTGTGGAAAAAATCGTCACCGCCCAGGTCTTTGAGGTTGCATTGACTGTGTTCATCTTCACTGCACCAGTCCACACCATTGAGTGAAGACAGCTGAGCACTACTTAAAGTGTGCTTTTAGCTTTATCTTTCTTATTACACTACATAACAGTTTTTAATAGAGCAATTATTAAGCTTGGTTTTTATTTCAGTTTCTCCAATAACACACTAAAGTTTTCCATCATCAGCAGCAGTGAACAATATTTTAAAATTAATATGGCACCATGAACAACGACAATTTCTTCTCAAAATTAGATAAAAAATATGTGGTTTACTCAGGAAAAAAAGAGCAATTCAGAACAACAAATGTTGGTCCCAAACTCAGTATACAATGCATACCATGATCAGTAGTGTCCATTTCTAGTGGCTGATGTCCTACATATTGCTGAAGGCTCCCACATGCAACACACCTGATTTGACCAGCCCAGTACTGGGGCTCTGCAGAACTTTATGACATGCTGAAGAGTTAATTTAACTTTCTAAATCAACTGAGTTACACATGTATAACATGGAGGACACTGGTCTTCAAGGACAAGAATTGGACAAAATTTTACTAGGGGCATAGCTCACAAATGTTAGGTCCCAACCTAGCTAGATATATATAGAAAGGTTTGATTCCACTGTATTTACCACCATTGTATCCTTTCTGTGCCATGGAAAGGATGAATCTTTTTTTTTAACGAATGAAAATCTCATGTGGGTTGTATATTTGTATTCAGTCCCTTTACCCCGATACCCCCTAAAACAAAATGCAGTACAACTAAGTGCTTTCAGAAGTCACCTGTTTAAAGCAGTTCTGTAAACTTTTCAGCAGTGTTTAAGAAAACAGTTAACACAAACCATCATGACAACCAAGGAACCCAGCAGATAGGTCAGGCAAAAAGCTGTTAAAGGATAATTTCCAAAGCTTTGAATATTTCACTAAGCCCGGTTCTATCCATCTTCTGATAAAGAAAGGATTGTGGCACAACTGCAAATAATTCACTTGTTATGGAAAAGTTGTTGAAAGAGAGGTATACAAAGTCACATTTGGAGCTTGCTACAAGGTTCACCTTCCTGTAGGACAACCAACATAAACATACATTAACAGCTACAATGGAATAATTTAGAACGAAGCATAATTATGTGTTAGAATGGCAGACTCAAAGTGCAGACTTAAATCCAACTGAAAATCTGTGGCAAAACTTGAAAAATTAAAGTTCACAGACTCTCCATCCAATCTGACCAAGTTTGAGCTATTTTACAGAGAACAAAGGTCAGAAACATACCAGCTACATTTGCAGCAAAAGACTGTTCTAAAAAAAGAGAGCTGAATGGGAATACAAGCCACACTTTTCAGATTTATATTTGTTAAAACAATATTAATCCATGTGTAATTTTCCTTCCACTTCAATGAACTACTTTGTCCTGGTCCAACACATACAATTTTAAGTTGCGAAGCAATGAAACAGCAGTTTATATGTTAAAATGCCTCCAACCACAAACATGAGTAGGTTTTTTCTCTGCTTTGAGATTTGTCATGAATATCTCAACAGGAACATTTTGTGTTCAGCGGTCAATATGGAAGTTTTGACTTTCAAATGCCTCTTTGTGAGTCACAAACATTTGCAAGCATGAAAGGAAAGACTTTCTTTTTGGAAAAGTGAGGAAACATTCAGAAGGGAGGGAGGAGGGTTTCGGAGTTTGTGCTCAAATCCCTGGAAAATTTAAAGTGAGAGAGTGGAGGGGGGTGGATCTGCTGGAGGAGAAGGGTGGAGGGAAGGGTGATGTATGGATGCGTAATAGTAAGAGTTTATTCACTGGTGTCTGAGGGAGCCTTTCAGAACCACTGAGTTAGTGTCTATAGTGGGGCAATCAACCATAGGACTCGGAGGCTTTATCTCTAAAATACTACCCCACCACCACTCCACCCTTCAAACACACACACACACACACACACACACACACACACACCACACACACTCACTACCTGTGAGAGTCCGTCATATGCAGCTAAGGGTGCCATTGAGAGCGACTGGGGGGCAGGGGGATGGCCTGAGAGCGATAAACAATTTGAAGGAGTCTATCATTCTGTATGGTGTTGTCTTAGGGCCTGAAAGACGCCCCGGCCCTCCACCATTCCTCCTCCTATCTGCTTCGTGTGCCTCTTTTTTCTATCGGCCACCACATCGTTACGGTCTGCAACCGTCTGTTTTTCAAAACTACCAATTTATTTGCCATAATAATAAATAATTATTTAATGTATAACAACTCGTTGAAGGCCTAAAATAAAATAAGTGTGTTTTCTCATTTCCAAATTCAGTCAGCCATTTTTAAAACCTTGACACCTGGTCTGCTACATTTCATCACAATGCAGAGTTATGCTGAGAAACATTTGCTTTATATGTGAAAAACAAGCTAATGTGGTAGGATAAATGGCTGCCCATGGTGAAAAAGATCAAATTAAATAAAATTTTAAACCAGATACAATGTATATGGAAATAGACAAAAATCTAAATAGGATAATGGGATTCTAACTTAATACTTCCATATTAAGTAGTGCAAAGGCAAAGTAGTAAAATGCAATGTATAGTTCTTCAATTACTTTGTCTTATGTATGTAGTAAAAAAAAAGTTTAATCTCTCTAAAACTATAAAAAACGAAAACATATGCCCAGTGTTCTCACTTATTACAGTTCTGTGTAATTCAGATAATACAAACAATGGAGATGTCTGTAATTCATGGTAGATACACTTACAATAGAAAAATAGAATTTAATATTTGGTAAAGAAACCTTTCTTTACAATTACAGATATCAGACATTCACTAGTTCTTGACCAGATTTGCACACACTGCAGCAGGGATTTTGGCCCACTTCTCCATACAGATCTTCCCCAGATCCTTTAGGGCTGTCGCTGGGCAATACGGACTTCCAGCTCCCTCCAAACATTTTCCATTGGGTTCAGGTCTGGAGACTGATTAGGCCATTCCAGGACCCTGAAATGCTTCTTACAGAGCCACTCTGTAGTTTGCCCAGGCTGTGTGTTTCGGGTCATTGTCATATTGGAAGACATGATATGCCACTACCCATCTTCAATGAGGGAAGGAGGTTGTTGCCCAAAATCTTGCGATTCATGGCCTCATCCATCCTCCCCTCAGTACGGTCCAGTTGTCCTGTCTCATCCTTTTCCCCACTAACACGGCGAGAGGAGTTTATACCAAAAGGTTGTATTTTATTCTGTTTAGTTGAGGTGAATTTCGAAGTAATCATTTTCATCCAACTTTGCAGTTCACCAGAACCACTTTCTGTGATTCAACAGGAACAGCTAAACTCAATACAGTCAGAATGTAAAGGGAGATGCAATAATGGGAATGTGCAATCAGCATGTGTGTGTACATGCACTTATGTTTTATATTTTTAAGAACTGCTTCTATTGGTCTATTTCACATAAATTATTTATGAGATTTTTTCTCAGTTGTTTTGTACTGAAAATAAAGAATATTCTGATTCTGATACCAACACCACCATACCTGACAGCTGTTGGTCTAAGGTTCTAAAGTCTCACATTGGCCCTATGACACCATGCATATAATGGCCAATGGGTCTAAAGGCTCTCAGATACAGACATGACTTTATCCACCATGTCTGAAATGTAAATGTTAAATATTTATTTTTTTGAAAGCATCTTACTCAAATAAAAAGAAATACAAATCATTTGCAGAGACCTTATTTGGTTGAAGAACTGTGTTTTAGGTTTTGTATGTTCTATTGCAGAAAAAATTATGTTTTTTGTTGAACAATCATAACAGCAACATTAAAGCAAATCATTAAAAGAAAAAAATAATTCATGTTGATTATTATATTTAAGCTTCTGAGCTGAACTGTGTGGTCTTCTTAACTGTTGTCAGCATCTGTAACCATGTGCACCACACAAACAGATAAAGTGAAAGTGACAGGATATGAGCAGGGGATACACAGAATCATGCAAGGGTACAAGGAGGTCCTGAAGCTGATGGCTGCTTAGGTAAGGTGAAGGAGTACCAGAAGGACGTGAAGAAAAAGAGTCACAGAATACAGTCATTACCCACCCAGGGCTACTCGTCTCTGGCCCATTAGCTGATGGCGGCCGTGACAAATTGGGTTTTGTCGCTCCTAGCAGGGTCATCCAGTGGTGGTCTGGGGCCTTTTCTGTAACAGACGCTCACTCAGCCATCCTCACACAAAAAACTTCAACATGGGATGAAGAAAAATCCAACCCTGACTCCCTTTCCTAGTTTTAAAAAGAAGCAGTGAGGCAGGAAAGAGAGAAACGTGATCATGAAAAGAGATTTGTCGCGAAGCGAGACAAGCAGGGAAATGATCGTTTAGCCACACATGGGCTAAGGAGACTCCACGGTGTGTTAACCCTTCTCGACTTGAAACCACTCTAAATTATTGTGTGACTCAATCACTAAAGATGCAGTTCTGGTGGGGTAAGCTTTCAACTTAACTGGGACTGTAATTTGTACAGTGGATGGGATAAACGTAAACAGGTCATAACACATGATCTTTGACTCTGCATGATTCCTACAACTTCAACTCTGGTTTCATGGCACTGTTCTTACAAATTCTCTACAAACCTCCACACTTTTACAAACTAAAATGTAAACTTTTTTTTTGCATTCTGTAACATTTTAGACATCCATCTAGAAAAACCTTATTTTTGTCTGTGTATTTGTCAAATCTTGAGAGAACAAGGCTGACACTGGCTTGTAACTTTTTTGGCACCTGGAACAACTTCAGTTTTAGGATCTAGAAGACTCAGACTTAGTTAACACCTAAAGACCTTTTCATCCTATACTAAATACATATTCCTATATTTTCAAAACCAAGAGAGTCAAAGGTCAGTTTGGCCCAAAAACTTCACCCAGTTGTATCAGCAAGTGCAGTTTAAAACCTTTTCAAATTAACTATCTCTTAGTAACACAAAAAGCAAACCCAAATACATATTGTATAAAAGAAGAGTGATGTGGCAAATCAAAGATGAAAATGTCATTTAAATGTATAAAATCAGTGGTAAAAATACTTATCCATATTTGAAAAATATTAAAATCAAATTCCAAAAATTTCAAGGCAACAGATTAGAAAACTGTTAAAGTGAGGTTTCGTACTCAGTCTTGATGACACACTCAGAATAAAATCAGCTGTTGTTCTAAAAAAAACCTATTCTTTTTTTAATATTTGGAATTTTGAAAAAAAAAAAAAGTCAACCTGTAAAGCAATGAAATGTGCTCCTTGATTAAAATCTTTTGGCTGGGACTTGTTTAATATATATAAAAACATTAAACAAAAATGTTTAAATAACAAAAAGCTCATAATCATGCATCTGATGTGAGCTGTATACAGCGGTCTCTGGTTGAGTGTCTATCCTGTCCACTCCGGAGCTGAATAAAAGGCCAGTTAGCCACCTAGCGGGCTACTAATTCTCCATGTCAAATACAATGGCTCCAATTATATGGTAATCAGTGTTGGTAGCTCATACCTTTCTGCTGCTTTCTGAGAGTGTGTGTCTGGCCGGGCCGCTCCTCTGGGAGACGGTTAGTCACGGCTTATTATTGACCCATTAGACACCCGTCCCACTGCCAGAAAGAAACCAGCCGGCTCACAGGCTGCGCTGCATTCACTGTGTAATAACAACAAAAACTATGGTAATCGTTTTGTTATCTTTGCTATGAATGAATGAACCCATCAGAGCCAAATTATTATGATTGTTTTATTTTTGCATTATTTAGACCAATTGTAGTTGAGATTTAGTGACTGTTAATGTCGGCAAAATGGCTTCAGTATTAAAATTTGCTTGGAGGTATACCAGAATAAATTAACATGCAGGATGTGTTACATATATATATAGAGAGAGATATATGCCCTTCTCACTCTATTGCTGGACTATGGCTAATGCAAATTTATTTTTAATACCCAATAGATTTTCTTTTCATTGGTGCTTGCACTTAATGTTTCTTAAAATATCCTGCAAAGGATATGTGTCTAAAGCCTTTGAGGATTTTCTCTTTAAAACATGTCCTCATGTTTCTGTTGCTTCTCCTCTTTGCCATATAATCAACAACTGTGTTGTTTTGATATAATCCTCCAGATCTGTCAACTCTAAAGCTTGCCCTCTGCCCCACCCTTTCCTTCGTCCTCCCACCACACGACACACCCACACAGACCCCTCTGCCACCGTCTCTGCAGTCCCCACCCATCAAAAGCAAAGCCCCTTTTGTTAACCTAATGTGCTTTTACCAGTTGCTTTCTGCCAGGGAGACATCTGCTGTGTGCAACCAGTCAATATTGTGAGGACAGTTCAAAGCGGCCAGTTCATTATCTGTGTCAGCTTAACAACCCGAAGGTAGCGGTCTAAGGGACACAGGGGGGGAGAAAGAGGAGGGGGAGAGGGAGAGGAGGGAAGACAATGTGTTAGGACACAATGGACTCCTCATTAACCAGTGATTTATCATGATGGGATGCCCAGTTCAACCTTTGGCCCCCTCACTGCACACACACCTCTAAAACCCCTAGAAACAGGATCCTATTGTTGGAGAAAGGAAAAAGCAGACTAGACTATGAAAGAAATGATACAGTTAAAAAGCCACATGAAAAGGAAAATTATATTAAAGTTTGTCTTTCTGCAAGTTCAAGATAAAAGACCTATCAAAGGTAAATAGAAGCTGACTTGGCAGCCATTAATGTTTTATTTTTAGTTCCCACATATGTTTTAATGTCCTTGACTGGAAACACAGTAATCAGTATGCCAAGGTTTGAAATCTGATGGTTTTCCCTTGGTCATAAGATTAAATCCTTTTTTCAATCGTTTCAAAAGTAGGAACTCAAATTATTTTTTGGCCAAAAAGGCATCAGCCAATAGCTATTTCTTTGCCTCACCTTTTTGACTTGAATAAAAGTCAGAAAGGTTTGCAACACACGGTTTAATTTAACAGCAGATAACCCTCCTTCATTTACAGTTGAATTCAATCCTACTGCCTCAGTCAAAAAACGTGCGGCACTCATTTTTTATGTGTTGAAATCCTTATAAAAACGGAATCAATTAAAACCAGAATGGGCAGGCTAGACATAAAAGAGATCTGGGATCAAACTTGATCAACAAACGTCTGATTGGTGCATCTCTACTCTGGATCACGGTGACAACATTTATATATATGAACTTATATATACTATGTACCATGTATACCATGTACTTTGCACTTCTCATCGTTTACGTTTTATAACAAGATTATTGTAAAGAACTGTATCACTGTGACTTTAATCGGATTAAGACCAAGGAGAAATCCGCATTGGTATTTTTACCGTTATGGTACTACTGTTATGATTTGTGGTCCTGGAGCTGGCTTTCATCTCGAGTACCCAGAATGCTTTTGAACTTGGTCGAATAGTATTCTCTTATTTTGCAACTTGATCATGGGATAATCTTCAGAAACTACAGCTTAATGTTTTGTCTCTCTGGAAGACATTGAAGCTCCTTTAAAGCCTTCTGTAATTAAAAAGTGCAACTGCTAATAAGCCAGATCATGTGTTAATATATTGATTGTTTTTTTTATGTCTTTTGATGTTTATGTGAAACACTTAGTTTGTAATACTGTGATGGTTTGCCTTCATGGCCAGGCCTTCTTTAAAATAGATGTTAATCTCAGTGACTTGTTAAATGACGTTTCAATAAATGAAAATTCAGATGTTTGAATTATTCTGTTAGAATTTCAAATATTTGAAAGTTTTGAATTTTGTTTTGCAAATTTGTTGTGTGTATAAATGCAAGGTGTACCTATGTGAACAAATTAGCAAAAAAGTAATCTTCGTCAACTTCAGTCACATCGTCAAACCTTTCCCTTGCAGCTGGAACGCCCTCTTTTTCCTCAGTCAGACATTATGAAAGTCAAATCTCTTGGTTGTGACGATATCATATATGTCAGAAAACCTTTAAAGATGCTCCATACATGCATATGCTGCAAGATCATAGCCGATCTTCAGCTGCTTTGACCTCACTTCTGGCTGTATAATGTGTGTTTAATGTATGGCTTCTCAAAATGCAAACGAAAGAGGAATATTCAACGTGGCCCATGTGGTGGTTTTCTAAAGCTGCGCATGAAGAAACACACCCCTTTTCACTTTTTCCTTTTCTATCCTTTCCACGAAAGGCCCCTTTCTCCCGCCTTTTCTGAATCCATTTGCCTAAATCAATCTCACAGGAGGCGGTGGTGGATAATGTACCAGCCGGGGTTTGTAAACCGTTTTGTTAACAATGCATCCCGAAAAGAGGAGAGGAGAGAGATAAAGCAAGATAGAGTGAGAGAGGGTGATGGGAAGAATTGGGCAGAAGGGTGCTGAAAGAGGAACAGTTGGGTGGGTGTGGTGTGCTGCTTAGCTTCGGACAGGCCCTGTTGACTGGTGACACCCAGTCCTATCTCCTCCTCCCTCAGCCAAATCCTCCATCCGCCTAATTCAGCCCAGTTCTCACTTTAGTCACACCAGCTGCCTTCACCATTCTTCACAACACATCCACCCTCCCATTGTCTGACATGACAAACAGACAGAATGACACCCCCCTCAAAAAATCTGCCAAAACATCCTTCTCATATATAAACACACTTAAGACATGAAAGGGCTACACTGACATCTCAAGTATCTGGACAGTGACCAAGAAAGAGTACTGAAAGATGATCTCAGCCAGTTTTCCCCCCAACAGTGACAATATTTCGGTCAGAATACGTACTAGAATAATTGCCAGAATACTGGCCATAAACATGTGAAAGTTATTAATAGTACTAGACAAATGTTGCTAAGTTTATATGACTGATCCTATTTTGAAAATTTAGAAAGAAGATTTAAAATTTTTACTATCTAGTTGGAACTTTAAATAATATTCACCGTTCATGTTATTTAACCTCGTAGACGAATGCTGACTTTAATTCAGAGGTATCATTGCATGATTAATATGTTTGTGTAAACAGCTCCAATCATGGGATAGTAATATTACTATTACTAATATTACTATAATATTACAGTAAAATGTTTGATATGATTTTAATATGATTTAAATTATATGTCTCTTTCAGGGTAAAGATGAAGGGGGGCCTCAAATTTAGTAAGATGTTTTTGTTGGTTGTATAATGTGACATAGCTCTCAAATTTCCTAGGTCTGCCTCTGATTGGTTAATCCCCCACCAGCTCCATCTCCAGAAACTCAGGCTCCCAAATGTATCAGACTCTGGGTTTATTAAGTAGGGACCAGAAAACCTATCAAGGAGCCTTGTTCAACAAGGCCAGAGTGGACAGATCACCTTTTTGAGGTTCGGTTGTTTTTGTTTTCACCCTACACTATGCTGCATTTGCCATTTTTTATGTAAAGCTGTGCAAGATTTGTATTTTTCTCCATCTACCTCGAATGGGTGATCAGTCTTTAAGAGCATGTAGTTTCCTATTCAAACTGTTTCTGAGTCCAATGTGGGGAACACCCAGACATTCAAGATTCCCAAAGAAACCAGTGCTACCTGCCAGTCTGAGAGTGACTTGTGACCAGAACTGCTGCAGGAGCATAAAAGCAGACCATCTCTTCAACTGAGAGCAAGTTAATTCTATGAAAGTCAAACACCCTGTTTCTTTGCAAAGTAGGTGCCTAATTCTTTATTTTGTGGTGGCTCTGGTGCTAAAAACTGATGAACAGGTTACAAACCTTAGTCACTTCTCGTTTTCTTTGTCCTCTCAGATTAAAGTAGTTACTAATATCAAAATTAGGCTGTAATAAATTTTTAGGCTTCTCAGAAACCAATCAAGTTTTGATACATGATAGATTTTAAAATCAGTTTAGGTAATATTTTGAATGTTCATAACATTTTGATGGTATATTTATAAACAGTCATGAATTGTCTCTGATCTGTAGCAGTAGCATAGAGCAGCAGGGTCTTTGTTCTTTAGATATGTATTTTTTTGTAATCACAGTACCTGATAGCTTAATCAACAGATTTTAATCTACAGTAATAATTAGCTCTCATCTCGTTACTGATTGTAAGTTGGTAGTTCGATGAGCAAACAGGTTTAGATAGTTAAACTTTTATCCATAGTGAGATTATGAACACTTTTGAGGTATTTGTTGTATTCCTCTTGCAAACATTTTAAAATGTTTGAAAGGCTTTTACAAAGCATTGAACACTGGTTAGAATTTTATATTAACAACAAATTTAAAACTTTGAGTGCTGAAAAATCTGTTATCTATCTGTTTATCCTAATAAAAGAAAAGGTGTCAACAGCTCCTGTACAAGTTAGTAGTGACATGTCCAATCAGCTGGGACCTGTTCCTTCATGTCCCCTCAGCTGTGCCCCTTTGCCCATCAAAGGCCCTTTTAGCCTAAGGAAGCTGGGGCTGGTTTGACACCACACTCCCTCAGGACCTTCTCAGATCTCAACCAGAACTCCCATTACTGGATCATAAACACCAGCATCAGCCTACACTGGACAGGAATTCCCAGTAGAGCTCTATGGATCTGTGTTGCTTTGCAACATAAGACCCCTGTGATTGCCCATTAGACTTTATCCCTTCTGATAGCCACTAGTGGGGCCGCATGTGTAGCTCTAACCAGCTACTGTTGATTGTCATTGAAGGTGTGCTACCATTACTTCCCCTAATTGGCTGTGAGGGGTATTAAGAGGGGTCATGACTCTGGGGAATTGATAGACATCTGATCTGATGTTCACTTTAAGTAAGGATGATGTCGAGTCATGGTGTATAGAGAAAATAGTATTCCTCTGGGATGCAGCTTATGATCTGATGATTGATAGGTTATTATAATACAAGCCCCTTGTGTCAAGGCTGATCTTAGTTTGTTCATTTAATGTGGTCCAAGGAGAGGTGGATACTAAGTAGTTGCACTTAAGTTACCTTTGCTTGAGTACAATTTCTGGCTACTCTAATAACCTCAAGTGACTTCCATTAATGACAAACACACACATTTTAACCAAAGTGAATGTCTGTCTCTGGTGAGACTTTTGGTTAGTAAACAAGCTTCATTGTTCTAATGTTATTTTCTATCTGCTGAACCTGATGTGCCATTTGGAGGTCAGGTGTATGGAGGACCGATCCTGACAAAATTAAAAATAAAAGCAGAAATATATATATATATTGTTTTTCTTTTTCCTTAGACATGCATTTTCATCAAGAAATGTATATATTTTCTTTTTCCTTACACATGCGTTTTCATCAAGAAATGTATATATTTTCCTTTTGCTTTTCCTTACACGTGCATTTTCATCAAGAAATGTATACATTTTCTTTTTCCTTTTCCTTACACACGCCTTTGTTCTTTTTACATTTCCTCGTCTCGTCTTTTTCCTTTACCGTATGAATTTCTCCTTCATTATGCAAATGAGGAGGGCTGCCTTCTTCTCTCCAGCTCCTCTACTATTGGTCAATAAACAGGGAGGAGGATCCATGTGCAGGCCGAGGGTGTGTCCCAATTCAGGGGCTGGATCCTTCCAAGTCCGTACTTGTGGGCCGATTACGTCACAGCGCGGCGCGGAAGGTCTGTCAAATGCGGCCGACAAACGTGTCCTTCTTTTGCCCGATTTGAAGGATGGGTATCCTTCGCGGTCCATCCCATGATTCATTGTGGGTCGAAGCGGTTTGATCAAGCAGGGGCAGCCTTGGCGGACCACAGTGGCAAAAGCTGTGAGTAAACTGTGAAAAATTACACTTTCTGTGAAACAAATGAACTTTTAATAATGTTTTTAGTGCAGGAATATAACTGTGTAGACGTTAAAAATCTGCTTGATTTATCAAGACATCGCTTAATTCCAAACGTGCTCCGACGTGTTCGGAGTTTTCCGATCCCGCCATAGTAACTGCCGGCTTGCCTCGCCAGCAAGCTAGCCCCGGAGAGATCTGACCGGACTCTCGGCACTGAGCTCCCGCTGGCAGTCATCACAGTGAACATTAAACAAAAGTGAATTCTAACAGTTTGTGTTAGTATTATTTTAATGTATTGTGTCATTTGTTCATGTAAGTCGATTTGACATTACAGGTGATATTAAAGTTAACCTGAATAAGTGGACAAATTTATGTAATACTACCGTATCGCTGGAGAGTGCGATTGAGAATGAATAAGCTTTTAAATATTCATTTTTGATGAAGAAACGTGCTATATGTGTTTTTAAAAGTATATTTATAATTCAGCTAGCATTATAATTCGTGATTCCAGGTACAGCTGAAGAGAAATACACTTTCAAATGCAAGCAAATCTCAGTAAAGTTAAAAGTTTGAAAGAGCTTGTTTTAGGCATTTGCATAGAAATATTTTAATATGTTCTGCAAATTAAGACAAATGTAAAATTAAAAAAGGCTTTTTTTACACTGATATTAAGCAAGATGGGTTTTTTTTGTTGTTTTTGTTGTTTAGGGACAAAGGAGCAGACGGGCCAGTTTATTAAGCTCAGGGGTGAGAATGTCTACCTTTTTACTGGAGCTAAAAACTCAGCCACCGTGGCTTGGGGGTACAATAATCTCTCTCTCTCTCTCTCTTGCTCAAAAAAATAACGGTAAATCAAATAACGCATCCTACATCTGAATGAAATATTCTCATTTAATACTTTGTTCTGTACAAAGTTGAAAATGCTGACAACAAAATCCCACAAAGATAATCAATGGAAATCAAATTTATTAACCAATGGAGGCCTGGATTTGGAGTCACACACAAAATTAAAGTGGAAAAACACACTACAGGCTGATCCAACTTTGATGTAATGTCCTTAAAACAAGTCAAAATGAGGCTCAGTATTGTGTGTGGCCTCCACGTGCCTGTATGACCTCCCTACAACGCCTGGGCATGCTCCTGATGAGACGGCGCATGGTCTCGTGAGGGATCTCCTCCCAGACCTGGACTAAAGCATTCACCAACTCCTGGACAGTCTGTGGTGCAACGTGACGTTGGTGGATGGAGCGAGACATGATGTCCCAGATGTGCTCAATCGGATTCAGGTCTGGGGAATGGGCGGGCCAGTCCATTACTTCAATGTCTTCATCTTGCAGGAACTGCTGACACACTCCTGCCACATGAGGTCTAGCATTGTCCTGCATTAGGAGGAACCCAGGGCCAACCGCACCAGCATATGGTCTCACAAGGGGTCTGAGGATCTCATCTCGGTACCTAATGGCAGTCAGGCTACCTCTGGCGAGCACATGGAGGGCCATGCAGCCCTCCAAAGAAATGCCACCCCACACCATTACTGACCCACTGCCAAACTGGTCATGCTGAAGGATGTTGCAGGCAGCAGATCGCTCTCCACGGTGTCTCCAGACTCTGTCACGTCTGTCACATGTGCTCAGTGTGAACCTGCTTTCATCTGTGAAGACCACAGGGCGCCAGTGGCAAATTTGCCAATCCTGGTGTTCTCTGGTAAATGCCAAGCGTCCTGCCCGGTGTTGGGCTGTGAGCACAACCCCCATTTGTGGACGTCGCGCCCTCATACCATCCTCATGGAGTCGGTTTCTAACCGTCTGTGCAGACACATGCACATTTGTGGCCTGCTGGAGGTCATTTTGCAGGGCTCTGGTGGTGCTCCTCCTGTTCCTCCTTGCAGAAAGGCAGAGGTAGCGGTCCTGCTGCTGGGTTGTTGCCCTCCTACGGCCTCCTCCATGTCTCCTGGTGTACTGGCCTGTCTCCTGGTAGCGCCTCCAGCCTCAGGACACTACGCTGACAGACACAGCAAACCTTCTTGCCACAGCTCGCATTAATGTGCCATCCTGGATGAGCTGCACTACCTGAGCCACTTGTGTGGGTTGTAGAGTCAGGGGGACCGACAGCAGCAGGTGAGACTGGGGAGCATCTTCTCCCGAACCAGATCAATAAGTACTGGTGCCCCCCAGGGGTGTGTTCTATCCCCACTCCTCTTCTCCCTGTACACAAATGACCGCACCTCAGCGGACTCGTCCGTGAAACTCCTTAAGTTTGCAGGTGACACCGTCATTGGACTGATCCAGGACGGTGATGAGTCTGCATACAGACAGGAGGTGGATCGCCTGATACACTGGTGTAGTCAGAACTGCCTGGAACTAAACCCACTCAAGACTGTGGAGATGGTGGTGGACTTTCGGAAAACACCACCTCCATACACCCCCCTCACCATCCTCAACAACACCGTGTCGGCTGTGGATCACTTCAGGTTCTTAGGAACCACCATCTCTGAGGACCTGAGATGGTCTTCACACATAGACACTGTTAGAAAGAAGGCCCAGCAGAGGCTGTACTTCCTGAGGCAACTCAAGAAGTACAACCTTCCACAGGAGCTGCTGGTCATCTTCTACACTGCCATCATTCAGTCTGTCCTGTCTTCATCCATCTCAGTGTGGTTTGGTTCATCCACAAAACAGGACAGGTCCAGACTGCAACAAATAATCAGGACTGCAGAGAGAATCATCAGGGCTGACCTTCCCTCCATCCAGGACTTATACAGGTCAAGGGTCAGGAAAAGAGCTGCTAAAATCTCTGCAGATCCCACACACCCTGCACATAAACTGTTTAGAGTTCTGCCTTCAGGCCGACGCTACAGAGCGCTGTTCACTAAAAACCAGCCGCCACAGAGACAGTTTCTTCCCCCAGGCTGTTTCTCTGTTGAACATTCAATAGAGTACAAAACAACAGCATACAGATGTTGCAAATGCACCTTTTTATTTATTTATATATGTGTATATTTGTACATTTTAGATATGTATATTCTGTAGTGCAAAAACAAAAACCAAAGAGCAAAGTGTACCGGAGTCAAATTCCTTGTTTGTATGTACAAACTTGGCAATAAAGCTGATTCTGATTCTGATATGGCATTGAGTGTAAAGACATAACAATATTTTCTCATAACCCTGTCCTGTCTGACCATTTTTTAATAACCTTTGAATTTAATTTAACTGAGTACTCCACACCTGAAAGAAAATTTCATTATAGCAGATCATTATCAGACGATGCTGTAACAACCTTTAAAGAATCTGTTCTAGTTTTAATCTCCTCATTATCACTGAAAAGCACAGTGGAGGGCAATAATTCTGTTTCTGCCCCTTCACAAATTGATTCTCTTGTTCATAGAGTTGCTTCATCATTGCGTGGTGCATTAGACAATGCAGCCCCCTTGAAAAGAAGGAAATTATTCATAGGAGGCAGGCTCCTTGGTTTAATTTAGATCTGCGTACTTTAAAATACACAACGTTAGAAAATTGGAGAGAAAATGGCGCTCTACACACCTAGAGGATTCCTACTTAATTATACTCTTATATAAAAAGACACTTCGCCAAGCCAGAAACAGCTTATTTCTCATCATTAATAGAAGAGAACAAGAATAATCCTAGGTTTCTCTTTAGTACAGTTGCTAAACCTACACAGAGTCATAGCTCTGTTGAGCCATCCATTCCTTTAGCTCTCAGCAGTCATGACTTTATGGGATTCTTCTTAAATAAAATTGATTCTATTAAAAATAAAATCTTTGACATACTCCCGAAGATGATTACTTCATCCTCCGCAAGTGAGACAACATTGGAAATAACTGTAGAACCTGATATGTGTTTGGACTGTTTTGATCCTGTGGAGCTTCCTGAGTTATCAGAAATATTAGCTTCATCTAAACCTTCAACTTGTATGTTAGACCCAGTCCCAACCAAATTATTTAAGGAAGTGATCCCTCTGATTACAAGCCCCATTTTAGATATGATTAATCTATCTTTAGTAAATGGATATGTACCACAGGCTTTTAAGGTAGCTGTAATTAAACCTTTACTTAAGAAACCTTCGCTTGATTGAGATGACTTGAAAAATTACAGACCTATATCCAATCTTCCATTCTTATCTAAAATTCTTGAGAAAATAGTTGCTAATTCAATTCAATTCAATTCAGTTTATTTATATAGCGCCAATTCACAACACATGTCATCTCAAGGCACTTCACAAAAGTCAGGTACATACATTCCAATTAATCTTAATCATTGAACATGCAGCCAGATTCTGTTATTTATTCAAATTGGATAAAAAGTTTTTCTATCTAAGGAAAGGAAACCCAGCAGATTGCATCCAGTCAGTGACTTGCAGCATTCACTCCTCCCGGATGAACATGTAGAGACAGTGGACAGTCACTGGCGTTGACTTTGCAGCAACCCCTCATACTGAGCATGCATGTAGCGACAGTGGAGAGGAAAAACTCCCTTTTAACAGGAAGAAACCTCCAGCAGAACCAGGCTCAGTGTGAGCGGCCATCTGCCACGACCGGCTGGGGGTTAGAGAGAACAAAACAGAGACACAAAGAGAACAAAGAAGCACTGATCCAGGAGTCCTTTCTATGGGAAGGAAAAGATAAATGTTAATGTATGTAGCTCCTTTAGTCGTTTCACCTAGAAAGAAGGAACAGATAAACTCTGAGCCAGTTTTCAAGTTTAGAGTCTGAAGAGAGCACATAGAGTTAGTTACAGTAAAAGCTCAGTCAGTAGCTATGTCTAGGAGAGAGAAAGGGTTAAACACTGAAAGCAAGGGCCACGTGGATCATCGGCAGAGGGCGAGCACCAAGTTGTTGCCAGCAGAAGCCCGGAGGACTCCCCTCTCCAGAAAGGTGTCACAGGTAGACACAGAGTCAGGCCAGGTGTAGCTTCTAGGAAGAGAAAAGAGAGAGAACAAAGTTAAACGCTGAAATAACAGCAAATAATGCAAAATTGGAGAGTAGTGTGAGAAAGTAGCGAAGAGGGTGAAAGTGGTCATTATGTCCTCCAGCAGCCTAAGCCTATAGCAGCATAACTACAGCGATAGCTCAGGATAACCTAAGCCACTCTAACTATAAGCTTTATCAAAAGGAAAGTTTTAAGCCTAGCCTTAAAAGTAGACAGTTTGTCCATCTAGAGCCCACTGATGGCCATTGTTATACTAAAAACCACAATGATTGGGATACCTCTCTCTGTCATATTGACCATAACCATTGGAAAAGAGAGGGGGTCATACAGGTAGCAGAAATGGAGGGTGTGTTTGCACCTCAACCATAACTGAGCTGGTTTAGGCTAAACCTGACTCCCCCTTACTCCATCCAACAAGGGGAGAAGACGACGGAGCTAAAATAAGGAAGATAGCTCAGGATAACCTAAGCCACTCTAACTATAAGCTTTATCAAAAAGGAAAGTTTTAAGCTAGCCTTAAAAGTAGACAGGGTGCCCGCCTCACGGACTAAAACTGGGAGCTGGTTCCACAGGAGAGGAGCTTGATAACTAAAGGATCTGCCTCCCATTCTACTTCTAGAGACTCTAGGAACCACCAGTAAACCTGCAGTCTGAGAACGAAGTGCTAATCAAATGTGTGAGCATTTACACAGCAATGACCTGTTTGAAGAGTTTCAGTCAGGTTTCAGAGCTCATCATAGCACTGAAACAGGTCTGCTGAAAGTCACTAATGATATTCTTATGGCCTCAGATAATGGACTTGTGTCTGTACTGGTTCTGTTAGATCTCAGTGCTGCATTTGATACAGTCAACCATAATATTCTCTTATAGGTCAAATTATCAGGCAGCATCGGATACATTTTCACTGTTATGCTGATGATACTCAGCTTTACTTATCCATAAATCCTGATGAACCCAACCAGTTAGATCGACTACAAGCTTGTCTTGAATATATAAAAACTTTCAAGACTTTTCTTTGCTCGAGCCAGTCGCTACATTCATGTGCTATCTTTTTCAGGAAGATGCTGAGGTTGATTCACTCGCATCAATCATTGCAGCACTGTTTCACTTGAACTCTTCTGGAGTGGAAGATGAGATTTTGACTCTACAAACTGACATTGATCTGAAGTAGAGCGCTCATGGACAGTTCTGGAACTTACTCACAGAGGAAAAGTACCCCAACATGAGGAAATGTGCTACCTCCTTGACTGCATTATTTGGCTCCACTTATTTATGTGAGTCAGCCTTTTCCTACATGAAGATCATTAAGTAAAATACCGTTCCACCATGACTGATGAACATTTGGAAATGTGCTTGAGGCCGGCCTTCAGCAGCTACTGTCCGGACTATGCATCCCTGGCTAATTCAATTCAGTGCAAGTCATCAAAGTAAACTCAGGTAATTACAAAAAATGTAAATAATTATTTATTATGTGTGTTGTGCAATATTGGCTTATTCAATAATGCAAGGTACATCAACATACAGGGGTTGGACAATGAAACTGAAACACCTGGTTTTAGACCACAATAATTTATTAGTATGGTAAAGGGGCTCCTTTTGCGGCCAATACAGCGCCAATTCGTTTTGGGAATGACATATACAAGTCCTGCCCAGTGGTCAGAGGGATTTTAAGCCATTCTTCTTGCAGGATAGTGGCCAGGTCACTACATGATACTGGTGGAGGAAAACGTTTCCTGACTCGCTCCTCCGAAACACCCCAAAGTGGCTCAATAATATGTAGATCTGGTGACTGTGCAGGTCATGGGAGATGTTAAACTTCACTTTTATGTTCATCAAACCAATCTTTCACCAGTCTTGCTGTGTGTATTGGTGCATTGTCATCCTGATACACGGCACTGCCTTCAGGATACAATGTTTGAACCATTGGATGCACATGGTCCTCAAAAATGGTTCGGTAGTCCTTGGCAGTGACACGCCCATCTAGCACAAGTATTGGGCCAAGGGAATGCAATGATATGGTAGTCCGAACCATCACTGATCCACCCCCATGCTTCACTCTAGGCATGCAACAGTCTGGGTGGTACGCTTCTTTGGGGCTTCTCCACACTGTAATTCTACCGGATGTGGGGAAAACAGTAAAGGTGGACTCATCAGAGAACAATACATGTTTCACATTGTCCACAACCCAAGATTTGCGCTCCTTGCACCATTGAAACCGATGTTTGGCACTGGCTTGAGTGACCAAAGGTTTGGCTATAGCAGCCAGGCCATGTATATTGACCCTGTGGAGCTCCAGACGGACAGTTCTGGTGGAAGCAGGAGAGTTGAGGTGCACATTTAATTCTGCCGTGATTTGGGCAGCCGTGGTTTTATGTTTTTTGGATACAATCCGGGTTAGCACCCGAACATCCCTTTCAGACAGCTTCCTCTTGCGTCCACAGTTAATCCTGTTGTATCGTGTTGTTCGTCCTTCTTGGTGGTTTGCTGACATTACCCTGGATACCGTGGCTCTTGATACATCACAAAGACTTGCTGTCTTGCTCACAGATGCGCCAGCAAGACCTGCACGAACAATTTGTCCTCTTTTGAACTCTGGTATTTCACCCATAATGTTGTGTGCATTTCAATATTTTGAGCAAAACGGTGCTCTTACCATGCTAATTGAACCTTCACACGCTGCTCTTACTGGTGCAATGTGCAATCAATGAAGACTGGCTACCAGGCTGGTCCAATGTAGCCATGAAACATCCCACACTAAAATGACAGGTGTTTCAGTTTCATTGTCCAACCCCTGTACATTGTACATACAAAGAATCCTTAATAAATTTGGAAATAGTTATATGTTTTGTATTTTTGTAGTGGGTAGGTTGATCATTTTGACTTGGTTGTTTTATAAGTAGCTCGCATGCTGAAAAAGTGTGAGCACCCCTGCTCTAAAGCAAGGTATTATTGATAGGTGTATAAGAATGAAAAAAAACAACAACACAACAATACGGAAACAAGCCGAACAAAAAGAATTAATAAATCAGAATTAGATAATACCGTACATCTCTAACAGCTGGTTTTCATACATTATCAGTTTTTCTATTCGCTTAACTCTGAGACACCCCAAATGTGTGGAAAGACTATACCTCCTATTACGACTTACCACAGTAATGTACAAAAGTGTAAGTCCATTCAGTAGTCAAACATTGTTTGTATGGAACTGAACAGACAAAGATTTGAAGACTGAAGACCTCAAGTTCTTTGAATTCTAACAATTTTTGTTACACTTTTTCTTTACCTTAATTGCTCTTCTGTAATCTTTTTGGGCAGCAAAAACCACCTGAACGGTCTTTTCTAAACTTTGTGTATCAGAAACAAAAACAGAGAACTCTGTATAGCCAGCCACACTCGGGCAGAACAGTGTGACACAAGAGTCAAGCTGTGTCCAAGACAGAGCATACAGACACTGAGTGTGGTCCATCAAAAAGTTCTCCCTCATCAACCCTGGAGACCCCGGCCTTTTAGCCGCAAGCGCTCAACGTGTCTCGTTGTGTTTACACACGCTGATTAGTTTGGTAGGAGTACAGAATGCCTGAAGAATGGTGATCTCTAAATCAATGTACCACTCAGGCCCATCCTTTATCTTCCCATCCCTCTGGCACAAAAGCCAGAGATCCTCTTGGAAGAAGGTGACAGAAAATAGAGGATCAGAGTCGGACTACTACTAAGCAAACAGATCGGGCTAATGGACCAACCGCTTTTTCCCTCCCCTTCAAATTATCTGCGGACCGAGGGAATGTTGCTTGTCCAGTCATGATATTAATGCCAAAGCTCACTAATCCATCACACACACACACAGGTCTCACACTTTCCTTGATGCACACATCGCCACATGGTAATCACTCCACCACCCAGGCAGTTGGAAAGGATGGGTGAATGCAAGAGCAAAGACATGAAACAAAATAAAAATGCACATGGCTCCTCTAAATCCTGGAAAATGTGATCAAGATATGAGAAATAAGACAAAAGGAAGGGAATTGTACTTGTTTTTTGGTGGATGTTTAAATGGGGCAAGCTATAAGTTAGACATAGGCTGGTAGGAGATTCTCACAATATGACAACCTTGAGTAAAAAACACCACAGTATTGGTATTTACACAGAAAATTCAAACAAAAATGATACAATGATCTTTAGGCTCTTATACAACACTGAAAGGTACACATTACTCTGACTGCTGCCATATTGATTTTTAAAGGTATTTAAATGATTTTCATAACGTTGTTATTCTGTTATATTTTACACACTTAACCTGAAATATAAATTACAAATCAGCCAAATTTAGTATAGAAATTCAGTAGTTTATACATTTTATGCAGAACATTCTACCTTTTTATCACATTGCTCTTTATAAAATAACACAGAGAGAATACAAGCTAATATCTTAATACATCTTATAATCTCTAATATCTTAAAATAGCTGGTAATTAGTGAGGGTATCTGGTCGGGTAGCCAGTCTGCATTCAGCTGCTTCACAGAAATGCTGCATGTAGTTTCACCTCCGTAGTTATAATATTAACTCATTAAAAGCTATTTTCCCTGCCATAATGGTTTGTTGTTTTAGTGCTGGCAAATATATCCTGACAGCCAAAATTGTCTTTGTTGTAAGAGAGGGAAAGGTCTAATAGCCTTAACTATTGGATACGGTTTCTCCTTTGTTTCAAGCTTTAAAATCTTTAACATTTCTATCACAACTGTTTATCGGGAATATATTCTTTATTTACCAAAATGGATAGGTACAATTTCAATGAAAAATGTCCCCTTCCCTGCAACCATATATCCCAAAGAAAGTATTTTCTCTTGTGGACTCTGGTAACCAACAGCTGGTTAAAACAGAATATGTTAATGTCAGCTACTAGGAGGAGCACTTTTGGCTTATGAGGGATTAGAGCTTGTTGGCCAACCCTGACTCCCTGCTGAGTCAGCACGCTAATACAGGTGTTGGTAAACTGGCATTAGGCTCCATCTAATTAGTTTCCATTCACTGAATGATTGTCCAGCTAGCTGTGGCATTTGTAGTTGTGTTTACTCATCAGCAGGGAGGTCTCTGTACTGTGGTGGGTCTGTCATGATCTGACATGATCTCCCTTCCTCCTTCCTCCTCTTTCTCGACACGTCACAGAACTGCTGGGAGCGTCCAGTAGTGAAAAGCCAAGATGAATATGTAAAAACCAAAGCAATCAAAAAGGCTGGTAGCATCTTTGTGGGACAAATGACATGACAAATATGCCATTGCATCTTTTTTAGTGTAATAAATAATGTGTGATTAACAGGCTTCTGCAGCACTTGATGACATGCTGAGGAAATAATGCAGTCATTTGAATCAGGTGTGCTGGAGCAGAGACATCAAAAAAAATACAGAGCAGTGGGCCCTAAGGACCAGTGTTGAGATACAACCTTTTAGAACCTCTGACCTAAGATTTAGCAAAGCTTCCACACTAATAGTGCAAAAAAGGTTTAGAAAACAAACATCAAGGCCGTTTGGATAAAGAGATTCTTGTTCATCTTGAGGTGCCATCAAACAAAGCATGTGAAGGATGAAAATTGATTAAATTTATACAAAGAACCTAATTGAGTAAGATTATAAAATTTTGCAACAGATGGTACGGTTCCAACACAGCCTTGATATTTGCATGTGTGGAAGGTAAAAAATAATAATAAAGCCATTAAGAATACAGGAACTGGAAAAGGAAATCGAAAGCGGGGGTTTTACAGGGCCCCCTTTCACTGTTCCCCCTTGCATGGTGGGAAACAAAACAAAGGGTTTTAGCTAGTCACTTTTTCCCAAAGCCTTTCTGCTGAGGATGGCGGCAGTTCAAAAGAGTCATTAAGCTTTACCCGTCCCACCACAAAAGGGAGATTTAAGACAGCAAATAGATCTGATGGTAAAAACTCAAATCCAAACACAAATATCTGCTAAGAGGCTTTTGTGCATTATGGCATTATTATCCTATAAAAGAAACCCAGCACATTTAACTGTTTCAAGTTTAATTTTCTCCTGGGAAAGTCCCACTAAAATCAATCTGCTAGTAAAAATGCAAAAATTTTTTTTTTGGGGGACCCAAACTAACTGTGAAAAAAAATTTTTTAGTAAATCCTTTTGTTTTGCGGGAAAGGGGAAAGTTTTTTTTACCATTTTTCACAGCAGTGTCATGAAGTGTTTTTGGGGCCAAAACACCCCAAGGGGGGTTTGTAACCGGGCTGCTTTTGTAAAATTACAGGGGCCATTTTTCTATGGGGTTTTACCCCCCCCATTTCTTTCATTCATTGAAGATGATATTTTTTAAAAAAAAAAAAACCCTTTTCCAAAAAAAAAAAAAAAAAAAAAAAAAAAAAAAAAAACTAATACTCAAAGATTGCGAAATGCTTGCATTCATCATATACTTGGTTACAGTTCTTTGCAAAAGAATGAGTCCATCTCTAGAAGTCATAGCCTTAGTAAGGTTAAGTTTAAGCACAGAGAGAAATTGCTGTCCTCTGTAGACAACACCTGGGTATGTGATTCACTACAATGCAAACATGTCCAAACAACATCCACTAGGCTGCAGATGTTTTAGTACATTTAATGCATTCAAAATTCAGACCTTTTCTTACCTTATCTTTTTTGTTTCCAGCATTGATCCAGGACAAACACGCATGTGAAGGATGTACCTCATAAACAAAAAAATAAAATTAACATTTTTAAAATAAAATTTCATAGAAAGCACTTCAGAGTACCATACAGCTTTAGTTTATAGTTGAGGTGGATAATTGAGACAAAAAAAATGATTAGAGCATTACATTTCTTAAACATAAGTCCAAGTTTTTCTTGGCTCTCAAATTTATCACCATATAGCTAAACATAAAAACTGACATTGCTGAACATGCAGATGTTTTTAACATCTACATTTTTAAAAAGATGTAATAGACTATTTTTCAATCATATTTTAGGCAAAGTTTAAGAAAAAGCATTGATTTCATAAGACAAAAGGAGCAGTTTAGCCAGATGTGTCTTCAGTCTGGGAGCTGCCAGGTCCTTCAGACTTTTTAACACTCTACTGAAAGAAACTGATAATCTATTTACTCTTTTAATGAACCCATTGTTCCTCAGAGGGAAGGGAAAGGAGGTTTAATTTGTTGCTCCTTAGCTGTGGCTCTTTAAACAGGAAAGCTCCTGTGTGTGCCACAGACATTCTGCTTTATCTCAAACATATTGCAAAGGTCTGAGCCTCAAGTCTGAGCCTGCAACAAAGTCAGATGCTTCTGCCCATCTGTGAGGTTACTTTGGTGTAATGTTTTGTTTTCTTTCTTGCTACTGCTTGGTGGATCTAGCCAATGGTGTAGCATGTTACCTTGGAAACAGACTTTGCTTTTACATTCACAAATGTAAGGACAACTTTAGAAAACTACATTATAGAAAAAATATTCTTGTGCATGTAGTTTTAGGTTCATTTTTATTACACAATGTAATAAAATAAAATTGTCTTCAATCTCAAGTTTTGTTATTTGAGATTTTTTTTAAAAAGATTACATTCATTCCATCCTGGCAGGTATGCTCCTTGTTCTTGTGACAGAGGAAACCAATTTAACAACCACTCGCATGGTAAAACGATAAAAAGGCTGTCCTAAAATTAGTTCTCAACTCTTTCAGGTGGACAACACTAAATGTTTAGTGAAACTATATTCCAACTTTAGCATAACACCTATTACTGATTAATGGCATCATTAGCAAAACTAATTTAAATGAAGAGTCAAAAGTTAGCATTCACTTACACATTTCGAACAATGTGAGCAAGTAACTCTGGAAGCAAAATCAAAGGTAAATATATTTATATGTGTATTACTTGTAGATTAACTTGGATTGTGGCACAATGCAGGAGTTATAATTAGAAAACAATGACCTGGTGTGGGTGGAGACAAAAATATATTTTACTACAGGAAACAGACCAGAGAAATAACGCCTACATCTGTAATATGTTGACTTTAATCTTACTGACATATTCATGGATCTGGTAATGTTTTGGAAAATTAAACACATAGGTAAATAATTACCACATAAATTATGATAACTTATGAATATTTATGGGTAAGGTCACTGAGAAGCAAAAGGCATCATCTTGACTATTGTTTGCACCAGCTGCATCAGTGTAGACAGCAAAAAATAATGGCAACAGTCTGCTTTAATGTTTAAGAACTCTCTTGTAACAAACACACATGTATGACCACACACACACAAAGATTGACAAATGCATCTTGATCAGACAGACCTCTCTAATTGAACTAATCCCCACTTCAAGATCAGTGGTGTCCCATGAGAACTGACCCTCCACTGTGGATGTGTCCCACTCTCACTGTCTCAGCCCTCAGTTAAAATCTCCCATCCCCTCCGTGGCTCATGTGGACTGTAAAGCTGTTTATTGGGAGACAATGAGCAACAGATTGTGCTGTCAGGGCCCATTAATTACCATCATTAGCATCACACTTCAGAGTGTGAGCTGGACTGCTAAGCCTTAAGCTGTGTAGGGGTATAGCATGTGGGTTTCAGCAAGGGCACAAGCATATGCATGCAGGCGTGTAACACTTATGCTTTTCTAATAAATACGACTTTAATCACCATATCAAGATTGTCTATATGAAATGAGATGTATTATTTTTTTGTAAATTCAGTTTTTGACAAATCAAATTTACATCTATAGCGATCATTAATGAGAGCCCTAAGGGAGTGCTAGAGCAAAAGAATTTGGAACTGTGCTTCTTTGTCTAGCTTATCAGGATGTACCAGGGTCATAAGAGCCAAAATGTAACCTCTCAGCTTGCTTGCTTAATATAAGTTAAACGTTGGTCTGTAATCATGTATTTTGCAATATTAGTGTCAAAACATGTAGCCTTTTTTGTCTTACCACAATCAACCCATTTCTTTTATTCATGAATTTTTTACATATTGTACTCCAACCTGGTTGAAAGGTGAAATGTTGCTGAAAAATAATGCAAGTGTTTGGGTTCGAACTTATTTCTGTCACGTAATATTCCACCGTAATAACATCATACAGTTCAAACATTTCAGATTGATAGCAATAAAGATATCAATAGTTCATCTTATCTTTCAGAAATCAAAAACTTTGTACGCTGGTGCGACAGCATCCACCTTGTCACCCCAAAGTGGTTGGTGACCACACTCCACTAATCATTCGTCAAACTGTGTCTACAAGTTTTCTTGGAACAAGCATTTTGACGATCTGTGATCCAAACTGCAGCAGAGGATGTTCTTCTTCAGAGGTCTCAGAGTCCATGTGGTTAGTAAAAAAAAAAAAAATCACGCTTCTCTTCTCCCAGGCTGTGATAAAGAGCCTATTACGGTTCACAATACATTCTTGGTATGGAATTCTGTCTGAGCAACTAAAAGATAAGCTCTTCCATGTAATTAAAACTGACACAAAAGTCATCGGTGAGAAAGACCATCAATCCATTCGGCCACTGTTTAAAAAAATCTATGCCGAATACTGCACAAAAGATCATAGCTGACCTAACCCATGTTCTCCATTATGAGTATAAGCTGCATCTTTGAGGCAAGAGATAAAAGCTGGCAAAATGTAAATGGTTTTAAAAATTCCTTTGTCCCCTTGCCATTAAAAATGTTAAACAAGAGTGGGACAGTTATTTAAACCTCTCCCCTGCTGCTTTGACTTTTAAACAACACAGTATGATCTGGACAGTTTTATTATGCAGGCTGCCCTCTATTTTTTCTTTTAAATCTTAAATTGTGGTTTACAATTTGTATATTTTTCTAGTGTTTTTAATTGCTTGAGTGACTTATATTTTATGACGAACTGTGCTTTATTGTTGATATTTGATTGTTGAATTGCACCATTTTTGCTGTACCTATTTTTAGAACAGCTTCACCTGCCCAATACAAGTTTCCACACAAGGACAATAAAAGTGCATTGAACTGAATTTAAACGTATGTTGCATTTAAAAAAATAAATAGTTAAATAAAGTCCTCAATATAAATAGCTGGATTTATACTGTGTTTAAATTACACACAGGAGGATGCTATTTTACTTATCAGGCGATTTATGAAGACAATTGGTTTTTTTAACTGTAAGAACCTTGTATCACTTTCCTTTCACTTCACAATTATTTACTACTTTGTGTTGGTCTAGTTAAAGAGCCGTGAATACTTCTGCATAGCACTGTACAGCTGAATGTCAAAAAGGTTGTCAGCAGCAATCAGTGAATGTTGAAACCTTATTCATTAATTATATACCTGATTTTATTTTTACTTGTAAAGTATAGCCTAAGAGAATTCACAGGTGTGAAAAAAGGAAATAAAATTTAAGGAGGTTCACTATTCCATAATCTTTCCTCGACTTGATCTAAAGATATTATAATTCAACAATACCATCAAACTTTCTTTAAGATATGTTTTACAAAGCTAAAAAGGTCAGCTGTAGATATATGTCATTTCTGGCTGCACATCTTCCAAGAGCGGTGAATCCATAGTTTGTTTTATTGTTATACCAGGAGTTGTCTAGAATGCCTTGGTATGCACATTTAGTTAAATAGAATTTGTTGGATAAAGTTGACATCACATTAAGGCGCATAGGTTATTAGGACCTCAAATTTATTTATGTGCAAAACAATTATCAAGCATTTTACAGTCTGAAAGCTGTGTTGGCAGGTGAATGTATTTAAATTTTAATCTAATTAAAGTTTAAAATATTTTTTTTTTCGATTTTAAACATTGTAAGCCTTTGATCATATCTTGTAGTTTTATGCAAAATCATATTTCTGAAAGTCAGTCCTCTGGGCAATAAGAGAATCAATTATATTACGCAATGCTAAGGAGCACACTGAAAGGAGTGTGTCCTTGGTTAAAGAATGAAAAACGGGAAAAAAAATAAAATCTTCTTGATCCATATGTCTTTTAGTGTCTGCTAATCAATGGTTAAGCGCAATTGATCACTTACCACCAATGGTATTTCCACCTCCAACAGTGGAGCTCTAAAAAGAAATTGAACCATGTTTCTGCCATGCACCCACAGAGGCATAAGCCTTCTTACTCCAACTTCCTGTCTAATCAATGTGAGAAACAATGACTCAACAGGTGCGACAGACAGGAGCCCAGCAGCAACCCTCTTTCCTGCCGCTGGACCCAATTAGCACCCGCGGTTCAGGAACAAAGAGGCGACATTTCATTTCACCAGAGTGCCAGTTTAAGGCCTCTTCTTTCTAACCTCAGCCTATTTTCTTTCTGTCTTTTACTGCTGACATCTTTAAAGGATCATCCCTGGCTGCATCATTTTCTATTAGATTGGGTCGATGCCTTGTGTTCAAAGTGGCAGGGGTGTTAAAAACATGGGGTGTTGATGAATTCATTGCATGTGACTGCACTTGCTTTCTTTGTGCCGATGTTTTGACGAATGAAACCCCCTGAAGGTCTGACAAAAGGCAAAAACATTTTCAAGGATTCAGCCTTCATCTTGCCTCTGAGTCCATTCTGATTCTCTAAACAAAAATTTACTTTTTCTCATTTCTACACAAATCTGCTACTATAAGAAGCCTTCTGTGCCATATTAAGATTACATTTATCGTTTTGTCAGTAAAAAAGTATTTACACCCATTGGACATTTCTTTTTGTCACATTGCAAACAAACTTCAATGCATTTATCTGATTTTTTTGTGCTAGACCAACATAAAAGTTGTACAAAATTGTGAATTAAAGAGGAAACGGATACAGGGCTTTAAAACATTTTTAAAATTAACCTGCATTTTTGTTCCCCCTCCCTTTTATTGCTATTACAGTTGCAAGTTTGTGTCTTGCAATGTCTTGTATGTTTTTACACACACTTTACTTTGTTGCAAAATAGCTCAAGGTAATTCAGATTGAATTGCGTGTGTCAACAGCAATGTTAAAGTCTTGCCACAGATTCTGCACCAGTACAGAAGTATTCGGCAGCCTCTAAAACTTTGTCTTCCAAGATTACCTCGTATTTCGCTCCATCTAGATTCCCATTATCTCTGACCTGCTTCCATGCCCATGCTAAACAAAACCAAACCCACCATCATGATTCACAACTGATAAAGTGTGTTCAGGGGGATTGTCCAGTGTTTCTGCCACATGTAGCACTTTGCATGTGCGCCAAAAAGTTAATTTTGGATCTCATCTGTGCCAAACACATTTTCCCCACATTTTTGTTGGGTCCTGTTGGGGGAAACTTTAAAATAGAATTCTTATCGGATTTTCTTTTGCCACTTTTCCATAAAGGCCAAATTTTAGGAGTGCATAAAAACGTTAGTCGCTGTGGATCTCTGCAGCTCCTGCAGAGCTACCATGGGCCTCTTAGTTGCTTCTCTGATTAATGCTTAATAATTCATTCACTTTTACTCTTATGTTTACAAGGGACACAACTCTAGTTTCTTTGTATTGTTGTTACTCCATGCACTTTGAGATGTCACTAGTACTTAGTTTACTACCAGTACATTTCTGCCTTTCTTCTTGGAGGGCTGATGAAAAATAAATATTTTTTATTTATACCGTCTAACATTAAAGCTGACTGGATGATTTCATAATGATCCAAGAATAAAGACAGTGTTCCTGTCAGTTTCAAGTATAAATCTGCTGTAAAACAACTAATGCAACAATTATGCAATCATTAGTAGCTTCTTATTGGTGATTCTTATTGTCCAAGACAACCTGCAAGTTCTCGTTTCAAGTTTGTAATGATTAGCAGTGTCTCACTGATGTTCTTATCCTAAATACAAAAAATGCAAACTAATGTCTAGCTGGAATTTTTCCATGTCTTGAGTGACACAAGAATGTTTTAAATACTGAGGAAGGAATAACAGCTGCAGCTTTTATGCGCTCTAAATTTCTGCACTAAACAAACCTTAGTTTGAGGTTGTGAAAATACAATTGATGGATTGGAACAGAGGACAATGATGCCAGATAATGATGTCATTTCTAAAAATGCATTATCAAAAAGCGCGTCCTTAAAGTATTTTTCAATTAGACAATTTTAGTTTCCAACAGTTCTGTAACTTGCTACGTTTCAAACCATTATGTAACTGCATTCAGTGAATTGTGATGTAAACATAGTAGTCTTTTGCTTCCTTCACAGGGATAATGCATCAAGGTTAGCCTATCTCCTTTAAACTGGGATATCAAGTTAGACCATGCAAGCACACGAGCTTTACTGAGAGAAATATATGGGGTAGGAACGCTGTCAAAAACAATGTGTATGTAAAGACGGAAATGTGTGCATATTAGTCAATAGTTGTGCATAAGTAAAATCCAAAAGAGGTATTGTATATTTTCTCTATAAGAATACAAAATAAAATGTTACAGCTTCAAGAAATTACAAACACAAAGTTCAAGTTTACACTTGTGGTTTATTCTTTATGAATACAATATGCTATAAGAGTTTGTGTATACGATTCCTTTTCTATGAGAATACGAATTTACATCAGCGACTTGGCGTCACGTGATCTCAGGCTGGTTAGTGGAGCACAGAGTTAGTCGATTCGCTTTGAGCATGTGCTCTCACACTCCTCACCGCCAGTAAACGTAGTGCTGAGATTGGATGATGGAAAAAGGCAATGGGAGATAATTCAGTCTAAAACGAATTCTAGGAACAGAGGGAGAGGGGGGGGGGGGGGGGGGGATCAAGAGTATTATAAATAAAGCATTGTTCTTATTTTTTATGAAATAAAAAACTAAAACATAGAATATAGTGGGTGGAGTCATACAATGATGTACAGTAGGTGGCGGTATGCACCTCTGAATTTGTTGCATACCGCCACCAGAAGAAGAAGAAAAAGAAGAAGCAGCAGCAGCACTAGTGCCAAGATGATGGAACAAGAAACTACGGTACAAAGCCAGGTAATGTTAAAAAGTTTATGTATGTCTTAGTGTCGTTAATATATGCTCTTGGTCCGTCATCTCGGTGCTAGTGCTGCTGCTGCTTCTTCTTCTGCTGGCGGTACGCAACAAATTCAGAGGTGCATACCGCCACCTACTGTACGTCATTGTATAACTCCACCCACTATATTCAATGTTTTAGTTTTGTATTTCATAAAAATAAGAACAATGCTTTATTTATAATACTCTTGGTTCCCCCCTATCTCCCCTCTGTTCCTAATATTCCTTTAGACTGAATTATCTCCCATTATGGCACTACATTTACTGGCGGTGAGGAGTGTGACAGCGCATGCGCAACGCCAATCGACTAACTCTGTGCTCCACTAACCAGCCTGAGATCACGTGACCCAAGTCGCAGATGTAAATTCGTATTCTCATAGAAAAGAAATCGTATTCACAAACTCTTATAGCATATTGTATTCATAAAGAATAAACCACAAGTTGTACTTATGCACAACTATTGGCTAATATGCACACATTTCCGTCTTTACATACACATTGTTTTTGACAGCGTTCTTACCCCATAGAAATATTACCGTCAACAACCCGTGCGTTTCCAGTGGGAACATCACTGGAAACGCCAAATCGTCCAGGTTCCAGTGCGCAATGCGCATGCGTCACATACAGTGCGTTTTCTGGTAGATGATTGCAGGGGTAATCCCAGATTCGGTAATTTATCTCTTTCTGTTAGGTTTACTGTTTCAGAAAAACAAAAACGACTGACTTTTTACCCTTGTAGTTTGATGTAAAATCGTTGACCACTTTTAGTTTTTCTTGCTGCTTTTCTCGTCTGGAAAACGGACGAGAATCATATCTACTGTTCGTAGATATGAAGCAACCAGGAAGTGTTTAATCGTTTCTCCCACCAGTGTCTGTTATGAAACTCCTCTGGTTCGCTCTTGGAAAAGCGACCTGGATTTTAACCGTCACTGTTGCCATCGTAGCAGCGGTCTTTTATTATCTTGACGATACTGCTTCTAGCAAATATACCAGGTAAAATATAACAATTTATTTATTTTGCTTTATTTAATACAAGGTCCGACATATTCGCATGTTCGCTCACCTGTTCCTATGACCATACAAATTAAAGATATCTCTCACATAGTCCGGGGTGAATAAAATTATCCAAGATCTTTGTACTGGTTATTAGGCTGTGCTTTGTGAGCAAGAAGCAGTGCCGGCCTAAGGTATGTGCATACAAAGCCGCTACTGCTGCTTACGGCCCTCCGAACAGCAGGGGGCACCAGGGGCCCTCAATTTCTCATTCCAATAGAGCTATCAAAGCTTTTAAGCGTGTTCGTAAATTGTATGTAGAAACAAATGCTGTTATTTAAAACGGCTTACAATCTCTTTTTAATGATACCAAGATTATATGTTAAAAATTATAATTCAGTGCGGTAATTCAGTGAGGTAATTTCTGACCTTCAACTTGCATTAAAACGTGGAAATGTGCCCTTTATGGGCATAATTTCAGTTACTGCCAATAACTTTCAGCAAATAATATTCTTTGATCAATATTTTATGCCTTTCAGTGGTTAGATTTTAATCACTTAGTTGACCTAATAGTCTATTATTCAGCAAAATGAATATTTTCACCTTTAAAAACATTTACATTTTATATACATTAGTCTTATTACTGCACGGTGGCGCAGTTGGTAGCACTGTTGCCTTGCAACAAGAAGGTCCTGTGTTCAACTCACAGCCGGGGGTTTTTCTGCATGGAGTTTGCATGTTCTTCCCGTGCATGCATGGGTTCTCTCCTGCTCTCTCCTGCTCATAGACTGCTGGAGAGACTGACTGACTGACAGTCTTATTACACTTTATAGTACTTGATATGGTCAGCTGTTTTTGTTTAGGTTGGAAAAGAAAGTCTTCACATATAAAAATCTGTGTTTTTTTTGTATAAAAGGTAATTGAAAACAGTCTACTAGTTTGATTATACTTTGTATAACTCAAACACGGTTTTGTTAGATGTTGTTCAGTGTCATACCCTGGCTATGTCGCCAATAGGAAAAAGATACATTGAAATCTGATTGTGTTTATTGTAGTGGTTTTTGGGTCTATGACGCAGCAAATAGTGTAATCACAGACCCAGCAACTGGAACACAAACAGCAGCTGCAGACATACTGCTAATAACATGAACTGCTGTGAAAGTGCATGTTTCCAGTAAATGTTTCCAATCAAACAGAATTTAATATCAGACAAAATGGGGAGACTGACAGTGGTTCGAGTAGGTCACACAAGAACCCAGAACATCTAAACTACTACAGTCCTCACTTGTCTGAGTTGAGGTCAGAGTTCATGATTCAGCAGTTGGAAAGAGACTGGGCCAAAATGGCATCCATTATAGAATCCCAAGATAAAACCAACGGTAAGTGATAAAAACACAAAGGCCCATCTCATATTTGCCAAACAACATCTTAATGATTCATGACTTTTGGGAACATATTCTGTAGACTGATTAGACAAATGTGGAAATTTTTGGAAGGTGTTTATCCCATTACATCTAGAGTAAAACTAACAGCATTTGAGGGAAATAATATCATAATGGCGGTGGGAGTGTGATGGTCTGAGGGTTGTTTGCCGCTATGGGACCTGGATAACATGGCTTAATCGATTTACCCATGAAGTGTCTTCTCTACTTAAAAAATCCTGAAGGTAAATATCCAAGGATACGTTTGTGATATAAAGCTAGAGCACGATTAAGTTATACAGCTGGATAATGTTTAAAAATAAACAAGAAATTCCATCTCAGAATGGCTCATAAAAATGAAAAGAAAGGTCTAGACTGGCCTAGTCATGTTTTCAGACTTGAATCCTACTGAGATGTGGGCATTACCTAAAACAGACAACACCACATAATTGCATAATTGCATAATTGTGGCTGCATGGTGGCGCAGTTGGTAGCACTGTTGCCTTGCAGCAAGAAGGTCCTGGGTTCAATTCCTGGCCGGGGGTCTTTCTGCATGGAGTTTGCATGTTCTCCCCGTGCATGCGTGGGTTCTCACCGGGTACTCTGGCTTCCTCCCACAGTCCAAAGACATGCCTGTTAGGTTAATTGGTCACTCTAAATTGCCCTTAGGTGTATGAATGAGTGTCTGCATGGTTGTTTGTGTGTTGTCCTTCGATGGACTGGCGACCTGTCCAGTGTGTATCCCACCTCTCGCCCATAGACTGCTGGAGATAGGCACCAGCTCCCCCGCAACCCACTATGGAATAAGCGGTAGAAAATGACTGACTGGCTAGTTTTTTTGCATCGAGCCAAGTTAATAATTGAAATTAATTAAAAACTCAAATTATCTTTGTCTGATACTAAAATATGTAAGTGACAAATAAATCAAGAAAAAATCTAACGGGGTAAATACATTTTCACAGCAGCGTACGAACTGTAAATTAGTAGCGTATGAAGAATGAACCTACTTTAAAATTTGCTTAAAAGTTTAAGTAACAAATTAGTGTAATGCGATTTTTATGATTTTCATTTAGAATAAAAGAGAGTTTCAAAGTACCAATTGTACTCAGACAGAGTAAAATATTTTTAGGTAAAAGCAATAATTTAATTTCACTAATTCACAACTCAATCATTTCTGCTCCTTGTGACATCACATTTCAGGCACAGTGTTACAATAAATGACAGTTTTCTTCTTAAAAAGTTTGAGCCTTCACTAAAACCCTGTACTTCAAACTGCCAGGCCGACTGAGTAACTCAGTAAATTCTTCTTACAATTTATTTACTGCTAATTATTTAGCAAATCATACAGAGGGAGCAATAGTTCTATACAGTCTTGGCAAAGACTAAATGAGAAACAAAAATACAGCAAGAAATCCAAAGGAATACCTTAAATTTGGACTGGTGTTGGAATGAAGATTTGCAATGAACATCATTATTGACACTTATTAGGATTTCCTTTATAAACCTTTTAAAAATGTTGGTCACCAAGATGGTATAAGCTTGCACTCCTTGAAACACATTAACGCTTTCGACTTTGGTATTTCATTACCTGTCCTGCACAAGTGCATAGTGCCAACACGTCTGCCTCATGTGTGTCTGTCTTCCAGCATGGCTGAGAACATGAAGACACTGGAAGAAAACTTCAGGGGTCAGAACAAGACCTGCTTCATTCTGGGTGCTTCTGGGGAAACTGGAAAGCTGTTGCTTCGAGAGCTGCTGGAGCGAAACATTTTCTCCAAAATAACTCTTATCGGACGAAGACAGTTGACCTTTGAAGACAAAGCATATGAAAACCTGGTTAGTGTCTGGATGCAGCTTTTACAACATATTACCCTTTACATTCTGCTTGATACTTCTTTCCCCTCTGCCTACAGGTACAGGAGGTGATCAACTTTGAAAAGCTTGATGACTATGCTGCTGCTTTCATGGGCCATGATGTGGGCTACTGCTGCCTGGGAACAACCAGAGCAAAAGCAGGGGCTGTAAGTAAATATAATTCAAAGTGGGGCTCCAACTGTAAACAAATTCAGATTTCAATGTTTGTTTTTTCCCCCTTGTTCTCATCTGTTGGGCCTGTTAGCAGTGGCAGTCAATAATCAACATGTATTTTAGGGTTGGTTGAATTAACCAGGCTACTTGCAAATAATGATCTAGGTATAGTGCAACCCCTTAATGCCTGAAGTTATATTGTACAAAATAATTTACCCTTTTTTTGCTGTCAGTCATATGTTAAGTTAGAGATTATTAATTTGAACATTGCATGTACAATTAGTGTAGATTTAGGCATGATTCCAATTAGCAACACTAGGCACTTTTTCAATCTCATTATTTTATTGATGCTGCTTTTGCTTGAATAAGACTGAACTTTAACACATGTTTTTCAACCAGTATTGCCTTTTACCATTACAGTGTTTCAAATAATGCTATATACTGCAAAATTACTTGGCTGCATAGTCCCAGAGACTGCCATCTCCTATTATGCAATAAGAAAACTGTCAGTAAAACAGTTTTTTTGAACAACTACTGTTTTATCATCACGCACCGTTTTAAATACAGCTAAATTCTGAAATAAAATCCCTTTACTGTTCAGTCCTAGGAGCTTGTATGTTGCGGTTTTACATAAAAATACCTGCTGGGAGTTGAACCCCAGTCTCAAGTCTCTGTCAGCCTCTAACAGGTTTTCTGCAAGGATTGCCCTGTATTTAGCTTCATCCATCTTTACATCAACTCTCGACTCTTCAGCAGTGACTCTGTCATTGCTTAAGAAGAGCTTCACCACAGCATAATGCTGACACCACCCTGCCTCACTGTACAGATGGTGTGTTCCGGGAGATGTGCAGTATTAGAGTTTTGCCATATAAAGGATTTTTGGCATATCCCAAAAAATTCACTTTGCTGAGGACCTTCTTCATCGTGTTTGCTGTCCCTTGTGGGAAATTTAAAACTTGACTCCTTATTGGTCTCTTCGAACAATACCTTTGTTCTTGCCACATTTCCATAAAGGTCAACATTTAGGGGTGCATGACAAACTGTTGTCCAGTCTACAGCTTCAGCCACCTGAGCGATGGACCTCTGCAGCTCTTTTAGCATTACCATGGGCCTCTTGCCTGCTTCCCTGGTTAATGGTCTCTTGCCCAGTTTGTCAGTTTAGTTTGACAGTCATCTCTTGGTAGGTTTGCAGTCATGCTATACCAATTCCATTTTTTTACATAATGGAACTATGGAAAATCTAATTTAACAGGATAAGGCATTTCTCATGCAGTTTGTCAGGTCCTTTTTTTTTCTTATATGACGTCAGGTTCTGTTTTTCTGTCTTATTTTTATTATCTTTCTCTACTTTACTCTTGCAACCAAATATGTTTAGCTTATAACTCATTGGGAATCACATTGATGGTTAAATATTCTTATTATTAATTTAAGATTGCAGTTGCAAATTAAACAAATTATGCATTTGTGCAACAGAAAGCCTTTGTGACAAATTCCAAATAAATAACGTAGTGAAGGAAAAGAGAATCTTTATCTCATTTTCAGTGTTATTACTCCTGGTTTCTAGGATGGATTCATCAGGGTTGATCATGACTACGTTCTTAAATCTGCCGAGCTTGCCAAGGCTGGAGGCTGCACACAGTTTCACCTGGAGTCTTCCAGAGGAGCTGATAAAAACAGTAACTTCCTCTACCTCAAAGTCAAGGTCTATCATTAACTATTTGTACTACATGCCATATTGGAAACCCTTTTACTAAACATGTTTCTCCCAGGTTATAGTAAAACATTTATAAAACATCTACTGGTATGGATATTTTTTTTTCCAGGGCCAAGTGGAAGCTGAAATTGAGGCTCTGGGTTTTGACAGATTAGCCATCTACAGACCAGGGTGAGTGATCCCATTTTGTAAATAGAATAGACCTAAATATCATATAATGGGAAAAAAAATGTATTTATATTGAAGCAGTTATGTAGAGAAATGTAGAGACCTTTGTCAAGTTTGCAAGTGTAACAATATTTGCACCGGTCTGGAGAGAACATTTTCCCTGAGGTTTTAGTATGGATGTAAACGTGTTCTTAATCCTTTTTAGCAAAATGCATACATGCAGCCTGGGCTGCAGGGCTGATGTACATATTATTGTATAAAAAAAGATTGTTACAAATGCATAAATGTTGTTCTTTTTATTGTTATAAAGACAAAGAAAATGCTTTTGGTTCTATGTCTGTCCTAAAGTTATAACTCTCAGTGTACTGAAAATGAAAACTAGCTGTGTTAAGTAAATGCTCACTGCAGTACAACCAGTTCAAAACTAAAACCGTCTCATAACCGTTTTCCTCCAACAGGGTTCTGTTAGTAGACAGACAAGAGAGTCGACCAGGAGAGTGGCTCGCCAGGAAGTTCTTTGGTGCCGTCTCTGCCGTTTGTTCCATTTCCATGTCCATCCCAATCCAAGTGGTGGCAAAAGCGATGGTGTCCAACACTCTGCTTCAACCTGAGCAGAAGGCAGAGATCCTGGAGAATAAGGACATTGTCAGTCTAGGAAAAGTAAAGGAAAATAAATAAGGATGCAAGGTACAAAGAGTGGAAAAAGTATTTTTCCATTTATTTAAACTTAATAACTGTGTACAAGCAATATGTCTTGAAATGAGGCCAGCGTATGCCAGTAACTAACAGACAGGGATCTTGTTAGACAACACATCACACAAATGGACAGGAACACTTCAAATTAAAAGAAAGTAAATAAAAATTATTCACATTTCGGGCAGATTTAAAATTCTTTTCATTTAACAAAAACATTTTTTTTTTATTGGAAATGACACACATCCAGTAAAAAATTAGATGTAGAAGGGGTATTAATAAAAAAAAAAACAACTCGCTGTTTTTATTTACATTTTACAAAAAAAATGGGATGTTAGAAATTATTTACACCCTTATTATAACCAGTGGAAATACCTTTATCAGCATTACAGCAATCACATCCTACTGCTGAGCAGCTTTTTACATGTTTCCATGGGCATTTAATCATTCATCTTTAGCGTTGAGCTTCATATCAGTCACATTAAAGCTGGGACTCTGGCTGGGCCACACAAAATGTTAATATCACTTCCAGTCAGACGAAATATATTAGTAAAAAAAATACTTTGAATCTAAATCTGTTAGAGGTATAAATTATTTTGGGTTTAACTGTATCTACATTCTCTTCTTCATTGCAAAGCGCTACTTCACAGTGTTGTTTTGTAATTCAATAGTGGGAGCAGTATTTGTAACGTAAGACAGACTTTGTGTTTGAAACTAAGACTTGATAAAACTAATTTCTCTTTCTTTTCAGAACTACAGAGGTGACCAGATTCTTCAAGCCTCATCAAGATGTTTTTGGAGTACTTGAAAACAGATATTCCTATATTTATTGGTAATTCCAAAGAAAGTTAATGAAGTAAAGCGATTTCTTCATGAAGTGAAACATCTTTAGGAAGGATTTTATTGTTCCATTTTGTATTGTGATGTTTATATCTGAGGGAAATGCCAAACTTGTTAGCCTTCTATAATTGTACTCTGGAACACTAAACTACTGCCTTAAACTGAATGTGTGAACATGTTAGGATGTACATACATGTATTGTTAAACAAATTCAGTAAATGATATTACATATTAAGTGTGTTTAAAAAAATATATCAATAAAATATCTCCACGTGTAATTTTACATGTCTGCCTTTTGCCTGTACAAAATTAGACTGTATTTATGAAAATGACATTTCATAAAATCTATTTAATGTTGGCACTAATATTAATATATGTACAAACCTTTGATATCTGCGGGTTTGTGAAGAGAAACAGTGATCCTACAGTCCAGCTTACTGTGAAAAATTGAAACTGAATTAAAACTCTTTATTTTTTTAGTTAACAACAATATGGTGAACCAACCAGCATCAGATATTAATGTGAAGTACATGACACACAATGTTAACTAGTGTTTATGAAAGAATTAAAAGATCTTTCCACAGTTTCAACACAGAACGATCTTATTATTTTCTCGTTATTTGTTTTTTGTCTTTTGAGGGTTGTTTTTCATTTGGATTGATAGATTTCATTGATCCATGTAAAGTACTTTGGATAATTTGTCGTCTTTGATCCGACAGCGCCCTCTTGTGACTGAACATGGTCGCACACTTTCCTAATGTAGCAGTTTAAGGAGCTTCAGAAGCCTTAGGCTGTCCCATTAAGACTGCAAGAAGTAAACGTGTTAAATTATAGCAAAATTACTTGTTGTATTATTTATTCAGTGCATACATTACTTAAAAAACATTATTAGTTTAATAGGTCGGCGTTTCGGTTTCTTAAAGAGGATAAGGAAGATCATTACCCGTCTAAAGATGAAGCTTAGATGAAGTGGCCCAGCACACCGTTTCCCCACACTGTTCAGAAATGTCGCCTAGTTTTGTATCTTTCTTTGAAAGTTAATTAACCCACACATACTCTCATGCAAGAAAATATATAACAAAATAAACCTAAAAGCCATTGAAATAAGTTTAGCAAGACAGTTAACCTTTTTCTTGCTGAAACCTGAATGCTCTCCATGAATCTTAGTGCGCACTGATTATGCAACAATTAGGGACAATAAGTTTCAGCTGTACTGATTTGATTCTCACAGCTAATGGACATGAAATTGGGCTAAAGCTACTATTGATGTTTGCATTTGTGAAATAAGGAAAACACAAAACAAGCGTATTTTTTGTTGCACTTTTCGGTTTTCCAATTCATTATGCTTCGTACCAAAATGAGTTGAAGAATTAATAATATTAATACTGAAAAAAAAGACATTAACGGATGAAACTATATTAAATGGCAGTTTTGTTATGTGAAATAGAAATAGCAATGGACAGGCAACTCAAAACACACAGATACACACAAAGGTAAAACTATAAAAACAGAAAGTAAGATTAGAAGACTGTACAGTAAGGGCAAATTTACAGTGTAAGAAAAAAATATTGAGCAGTTATACAAAGTAGCATACTCAATTTCAACTGAGTAGGATATAAAAATTTGCATGTATATCAGACTATTTACAAGAAGGCAGAGATGTAACCACTTGTGTCTGTTGGGGGCAGTGATGGAGCAGTCTGTCTCTGAAGGAGCTCTCAATTCTTCAACAGGCTCATGCATGTGGTGGGAGACATTGTCCAACAGTGATGTTATTTTTGCTAGAGTTCTACCGTCTCCCAAAACCTGCCCTGGGTTGAGGGGGCATCTTAGGACAGTGTTGGCCTTCCTGAGGAGCTTATCTAACACTTATTCTCAGCTGTAGATAAGTTGCTGCTCCACCAAATTACCCTTAGGAGATGGCTGATGTCATCAGTCACAAAGGTCTTCAGGAGCACCCCTTGTACTAAAAATACACTATATGACACAGCTAAAAGTACTATCCACACCAGCAGATCAATGAATTCTGGTTTTCCAATCACTTCATTGGCTGCAGGTAAAGTTTGGTTTGGAGAAACTTCACTGGCCTGCACAGAGTCCTGACCTCAATCTTTCTTGAACACCTTTGGGATGAATCAGCAGAGGCTGCAATTCTGGTTTCCTCGTGTAACTATGAACACGCACCCAAACTTTGATGGAGATTGTAAGTTGCTGCTGGCAACAGTGAATCCATCAACAAACTGGACCTTAGAGATTGAGAATAGGATGCCATCAAAGTTCATGTACATGTAGAAGTAGAAAGAGAAATACTTATGGCAATATGTGTCTCAGTCCTCAGCAGGTAGAGTCTCATTTGATCCTTCCTGTAAAGAGCATTATTGTTCTGACTCTAGTTCAGTTTAATGTTCAGGTGAACACTTATGAGTTCACTATCTCAATGTCTGTTCCCTTAGCAGCTCCTTAGTTATCCCCGCGTTGATCAGGAAATAAAATCGGGAAAACTTAACAAAGTATTAATTTGTATAAATCTAATTTATTAAAAATGTATAAAAATACCTGTCCAGGGTGTACCCCGCCTCTCGCCCATAGACTGCTGGAGATAGGCACCAGCTCCCCTGCGACCCACTATGGAATAAGCGGTAGAAAATGACTGACTGTATAAAAATATAAAAACAAACTTTGGATTATCAAGGAAATCGCAAGTCATTTTCCAGCTGCTGATCAGTTTAAATGCTTTTGGTGACATCTGGTGGTCGCAATCTAGAACTACAACCCACTATTTGAACGTCACGATACGTCATCAGGAAGTCCTCTGACTCCAAAGGCAACATCATGGCAGACAACACAGACACACGTGAGTCTACTATAAGGGAAAACAAAGCATCTTAGACGGTTTCATTTTAGAAAATAAATGTTTATTCTTCCGTTACACGCATCTGCTGCTGGGTATTTGAACAACGCGACATGCGCTCCGGGGGGTTAAACCGTGCAGAGCAGCAGATTGCTGAGCTGTAGACTGACGTTGTTGCTGCAGATCTAAAAAGTTTGCATTGCCGCTGCTGCTGTTAGCTGTGTATCTCAGTGTTGTCTTTGAAGCTGTGATGAAGTCTTACTCTGACAGATGGCGAGGAGATGCCTGAACTCTCTGACGGAGATGATGATGTGGACGATGATGACGAGCAATGGCAGTGGATGGAGGAGGAGAGACAGACAGTTACCTGCTTGTTCTGTGACAAGTGAGACAGTATTTTATTTACTATTGTGCAGCATTTTTTTCCTTGTTCGAATTCTGCAGTTTTTCCACACCACTAAAGTAGCTTTGCTACATAGTTAATAAATTATAGTGAATATTTGTGTTAAACTCACAAAGTAGTGCATTATTATCAAGTGGTGGGGAAAGCTTAGGTGCTTTTCAAATTAAAAACGTGCAGTTGCATTCAGCCCCTTTTACGCTGATAACCCCCAAAAAATCCAGTACAACCAACTACCTCCAGAAGTCACTTCATGACAGCCAAGAAAGACACCAAAGTTGTGGAGATGTTTAAAGCAGGGCTAGCAAGTAATAAAACAACATCCAAGGCAGAAAACTAACTCAAAAAGAACTTAGCATCATACTGTGGAGACGCCTTCCAGTAGGACAATGACCCGAAACAAACAGCCACAGCTACAATGGAATGGATTGGATCAGAGCATATTCACTTCCTTAAGTAAATCGGACCTAAATCAGAGTGAGAATTTCTAGCAAGACTTGAAAATGGCTTTTCACCAAAGCTCCCTATCCACTCTGATGGAGCTAGAGATGATTAGAAAAGTAGGATGGGCTCCTAATGTGCATAGGCAGTAGTAATACAGAAGACTTAAAGCTGTAATTAAATATATATAGCTTATAACTTTGTTTTTAATGTGATGATATATGGAAAAGTTCAAGGGACACCTATATTTGATTGCAGTCTGTGATTTTTGTCATGCCTTATGCCTTAAATAGTTGTGTGTGTATATTATAACCCTTGATCGAATTATGACTTAAGTTCTGTCTGAATTATTTGATTGCACAGACTTGGCCCCCAGTCAAACATTTTTGGTCATGTGTTGTACATTGATGTCCTGTTCAATAAAATCTCTTCTCAATTTCTTCTCCTGATAAGAATTTGAAGTGTTGAAAAAACATAATCAATGGGAAATGCAGTGTCTGCTGGGTCTAATTATAAATGTGAAATTCGGTCTTTTATAGATTAAGATCTTGGATATTGTATGTAACATAAACAAGGGAATCTGTTTTTCATTGTAACGTTTGTAGCTTGTTTAAGAATTTAGAATTGAAACTTTTTTTCTTGCTTTTTACTGTTGTTTAGGTTGTTGGACTCTGTTTCTGTAACCCTTCAGCATTGCACAGCTGAACACCAGCTCAGCCTTGTGAACCTAGTAAGAAAACACAGTAAGTAAACACAGACTCAGCAGTTTCTCTTTCCAGAAAGACCAGACAGTCACCTTGTTCTGTTGGTGTTATTCATGCTCTGTTTCTCTTTAGGTTTAAATGACTACGGTTACATAAAAATGATCAATTTCATTCGCTCTACAGTAAGTTCTGTCTGTTGCTTAGTGGCAGCATTTTCCATATTTCTTTAATAGCAAATATGTTCTATTATATATTCATAAAAGCACTAGAATATTGAGCAACCTCTAACTTCTGCAGTACATTAAATTTGTTAATCTGCATGCTCAGAAATGTGGTCCATCCTGCTTGATGGAGCTGTCTGAGGGTCCGTTACCCTGGGACAGTGAAGACTTCCTGAGACCAGTCCTTCAGGACGACCCACTGCTTCAGACAGGTACTGCCTCTAATTGCATCTAGGCTGCTTATGTTTCTAATCAATCCAAACAGAGAATCCATCACTCACTTTGTAAGTTAAGAGCTGTAGAGCCTATAGGTGACCTGGTAGGAAATACAAAGTGGACCAACAAACAGATTTAGGAGATTTAAACAGAAGAAATATTCTGCATGGCTTGAGTGTAAGTTGGGAACTGCACACTGCATCGTCTGACATAACGAGTTTTATTTCACTTACTGTGGAATTTGTGACATCCAACACCAAGCATCAGAGATGAAGAAAGGTTTACAGAGAAATACAACGGGGAGCAGGCAGAATGTTTACTGTCAGGAGGACCCCTGAGAAGGCAGTATGGCGGTTCTGATCAGTGCTGAAGACTGAACTATCTCTGACACACTGAACTACTGAGACTAAAGTAGTCTGAGGTACTTTTAGCTATTTAATAGTGATGGTACATACTGTGCTGAGGCTTCACAGCTTGTGTTGAGAAATCCAGGAGGTGTTTAGTGAAGCGCATTTCGAGGCTTGTATCGTTTACTGTGAGCGAAGTCATCAGTGACATTTGAAGCATCACTGGTTCAAGAACCGTTTCGATTATTGGCAAAATTTATGATCCAGTTTCATGCAGCAGTGAATCTTCTCACATGTTGAGGGTCAGTGTTGGTTCTTTGTTGCATTGTGTGGGATGAACCCATGAGTGAGAACGATTTCCTCTTTGATCTGATTCTGAGTTTCTGTCTTAAAAAGTCTTAAATTTGATTATCTGAATTTTAGGAACCAGAAAGGCTTAAATGAGCCCAGGTTTCAAATACTTACATTTCTGATACTTAAATTGCCTTTGGCATCAGGGAAATCAATATTTCACTTAAACTTATTAATAATAGTCGCTATGAAGTTTACTGCAGACTTTGTTTAAAGGCATTGAAGTTTGGTCACCTACAGGTGTAACTGGGAGGTAAATATAAGCCACTGGGTGAGCCAGTATAGGTAAGAAAGGTAATTAATGAATTTAAGATATTTGTCATAATAATCATGGGTATAAAAATTATTACATAATGGTCTTAAACTTATAGGCTTGTTGAAACCTACAGAAAAAATGATTCCTCACAATACAGTAATCATATTTTCAGTGATGTGTTTAATGTACTACATTTTCCTTTTCATAATCCAATGTTTATTGTGTGCTTAAGAATTTTTGTACCACAACAACAATATATATCTTTTAAATGAATTAAATCCTTTTGTTTCACAAACAATCAGTGTTTCTATTCTGAACATCAGGGGGCTTTGTGTGCACATAAAACCTCCAAAAATGAACCCTTTTGTGAAACATTTAGCATTAAGCTTCAAAGCTTCATGAAGGTTCATCTGATATTCAGTGGTGTGACACACAACCATGTGAATATTCTAAAAAATAACATGCAGATAAAAAAAAATCAATAAGCATTGAAAAAAATCATAATACAATATATATTTTTTTACATTGACTTAATTAGTATCCTGAGTGTTTAATTTACTATATCACAACTTTTGAATATCCAGCTTATTGATTTAAGTTTATAAATTACTGGCAGACACCTGCGTTTCTATAACTGGGTTTGGTTTAAATGTCCAAAAACAGAAACATTTTTGGAATTCTAACTGAGTTTAGTCGTATTTATTGTTAGACTGTGAGGGAACAAAAAGGTTATGTGTCTTTGGTATATATAGTGTATGTTAACATCCAGTTTCAACTAAATGTACTTGTTTGGCTCATGCCTCTGTGGTTATGTCAGACCCGGAGGAGCTGTGTGGCAGGGAGGACATGTGCTCATCATCCAGGGCTGAGCCCTGTGATAAACTGGTCCGGAGAGCCCTGGCAGCTGAAGAAAGAGCTAATCGCTCAGAAGAGGCGTTGACCAGAGCCATGGAGGATCTGCACAAACTAAAGTTAGTGATTTATTTTTTTTCCATTGTGATGCTTTTTTATAAAATTTGTAACTATCTTTTTTTGAAGCTTTTCAGAACTAGGTTTGCAAGTATAGTGTGGTCCTTCTGAATTACCCTCTTTGGCCCAGCAGGGGGACACAGTGATCTCCACACAAACTAAAATCTGAGTTCCTTGTGAACGAAGTTTGAAGGGAAGAGGAGAGATTAAACAAGGAGAATGGGAAAATTCCACTGCAGCAGGGAAGCTGGAGAAAGGGGAAAATTACTGAGGGTGTGGATGAGAGTCAGAAAGATGAATGCCTCCCATCTCCTTCATTTACTGCTTTGTCCTGTGTGCATGTCCTCCTTCCAGTCACTGCTTTTGTCCCATGTCCCAGTATTAGAAGTTTATTGCAGGTCTTTCTGCTTTTGTTTTAGGCTCCTGGCTCAGGATTTGGTCCTGAACGCAGAAACCAGCAAATCTAGTAACCTGGGTGCTGTCGCCGAGCTGCGGGAAGATGAGGATGAGGCCTATTTTAGCTCTTATGGCCATTATGGCATCCACGAAGAGATGCTGAAGGTTTGAGTCTTGCATACGTACGGTCACTGAGCTGTGTTGTGAGGCAGTGCCTCTCAGCAAATACGTCTTAAAAGTGAGGCTGGGCTCATCAGTTTGCAACGTGGTTGAAAGATCTTAATGTAGCATGTAAATGAAAACTATCATCTTTCTGCATAAATTCATTCCGAGGACAAGACATCTTCTCAAAAGTGACAAATCAGCAATAAGTGCGGAGCGCTCCCGTGAGACGCTGCGCTCCGTACAGAACATGGAAATTAATTTTCACACACCTTACAGCGTTGAAACCTGAAAGTGTCAGCACATGCTCAGGGGTATATAAATATGTGTGTGTGTGTGGTGGGGGTGTATCTGTTTGCTGCACTCTCCCACTGCAGTGCTTGGATGCATTCCTGTTCCCTGATTGGTGCCAAGAACTGTGAAGTTTTGCGTTGTGTGTGCGTCAGTCTGAAAACTTCATCAGAGCCTGAGGAGGGGCCAAGAACACGGTGACGATGGTTTCCGAGGGTCATCCTGGTCAAACAGTCACCATAAATGCACTCTGTGTGTTAGAAAGATCATTAGTTTCCTCAGTTTGATTTGCGTTTTGCACTGATGGCATTGTTTAAATTGTATATAGTTTATCCTTAAATATGACATTGAAGTTAGTCTTTTCTAAACTAAAAAACATTGGTAAATTATGATGCACAACATTTTTAGCCATATAAATTGTGACCAAGATAGGTTTCTCATGCTTTAAATAAACTGACTCATAAATTACACTTATTTAAACTAATCCTAAAAAATCCATTTTGGAATCTACCACATTTTAAATATCATAATCTTCCTTCTACTCTGTTTATCTTTGTCATTGTGCCTGAGTTTTATAAACATTATCAGCTTTCAGAAGACATAGCAGGGTTTCTACTCAGTCTAGAAAAGTTCAGATTTTAAATTAAATATTGTCCAGGCCTGGGTGAGTGTAGAAGAAGACAAACGATTATAGAAAATATTTAGATTTTATATACTGTATACAGGTTGCAGTCCATCGCAGGTGTCCAGGGTGTACGCCGCCTCTCGCCCATAGACTGCTGGAGATAGGCACCAGCTTCCCCGCGACCCACTATGGAAGAAGCGGTAGAAAATGACTGACTGACTATATTATGTATATAAAATACAAAACTTGGATTAATTTATATCTATTTATCAAAGTTGTGCATCATACATCCATCCTTCCATGCGTGTTTTTCAATCCTCAGTTCATTTGTCCGTCTTGTCTGTTATTTTTGCAGGTTTTATTTATAATTCCTGACCTGGGAGGAAACCTTTGTAATTCAGAAAATGCGAACTTTTGCATTTATACATCTAAATCTATTTTGATTTGACACTTTTTTGCACTCTAATGGCCAGACTTTAGCTTAGCATGGTAATAGGGATTGATGCTCTTATTTCAAACTTTCTTTTTGTAGGATAAGGTGCGGACAGAGACCTACCGCGACTTTATGTACAGCAACCCAGAAGTGTTCAGGGACAAGGTGAGCCAGTGCAATGGAGTGTGTTCTTTAAATTAACGTGTGCATTAACTGCTATAATGTACAGCAAAACCTATTAAAGGCAGTGGACGTTTTCCACACAGCACATTAATAAAGAGACAATGTCTGATTTAGAACACCATCCAGCTCTCTATTAACACCTCAAATGTCGACTGCACGGTCCTGATAACAGGCGTCTCATCCACTACCAAACCCATAACACCCCCTCTATGCCAAAACCCCCACCGTCTCTTTCCCATCCTTTTTTTCACAGTTTTTAGCTGCAGGAAGAAGTAGCCTTTCTTTATATGGGTAGTTGCTGGTTGAGATGAGGCTCTATAGGACAGAGGTTGCTCATGTTGATGGGAACTTTATCCCTGTCAGGTTGACTCAGCCAACAGAGAAGAAAGTGTCTTTTTTTAACAGCCACAGACGGAGAAGAGAGCACAATAGCATTATCAGGAATGGGGAAAAAAAGGAGGGGTTGTTCGTGTCAGTGTTGGGCCTGCGACACTCTGTGAACTCACAAAGACAGCAGGGAACTCACTGCGAGTTACCCTAAATAGAGAGGCAACCAAACACAGAGCTACATTTAGATGGATCTGCAGTAACTGCTACTCTAGCTCTGTGGCACCAGTTAGAATTGCAGATAAAACAATTCACTGTTGTGCCAACTTCAAATGGATATAAATGCTAAATGTAAGATATAATCGCTGAAAATTAAGACTGTAACATTCCGTCTGAATTATTTAGTGCTTTTGTTGATAAGTGGAGATGCACCGATCAATCGGTCAGAGATCGGCCTTGATCGGCTTGATGGATGATCGGTAGATCAAACGCTGAAATAAAAATCGATTCTCTACTCATTAGAAGGCAGCAAAACCTTTCCACTTTTGGTCTTAACCAAACCATTTAAGAGCCTGTACTTTGATGCTTTTTGTTGAGTTTATTAAACTCTGTTATCTTTTAGTGACTTATGTTTTTCTTAAAAAAAAAAAAAGAAAAGCAGCCAAACCTTTAAAGTTTTTGGTTTTTGAAATTGTTATAGGGTAAAGAAGAAATCTCCATTGTTGTACCTTTTTGAAGTGCTGTAACATGTTATATTGTTGGTTGAAGACATTCCTTTCCAGACAAACCTGCCATGAATTTGGAAAATCAATCCTATATGAAGAATATTTTTTATCATGTGGAATGTTTTTATGGTGTATTATAACTACGCGTGTAGAAATAAAGAATCTTACATTTTAAAAGAAGTGAACTAATGGTTTTTGACTAGTAAGATTATTGAGCTAAAATTATTAACACACCCTAAAGTATTTCTTGGGTTACAGATGTCATTATGTCATTAAGTATGAAGGTTATCATTAAATGCACAGTATGACTATATGTCATCATTTCCTGCAGATACAGATAGAAATAGTTTTTTTCTGGCTGATAGGACTCAGCATGAAGCTTCCACCTGTAATCACCGCCTCCTCCTCTTGTTCTGCAGGTGGTGCTTGATGTAGGTTGTGGGACCGGCATACTGTCCATGTTTGCTGCCAGAGCTGGGGCCAAAAAGGTAATTGCAGTGGACCAGTCAGAGATCATCTATCAGGCAATGGACATAGTCAGGTGAGACATACAGCATGTAATGTACATAGATTTTTACTTTGTAATTCTTTAGTCATTGAAATTGAACTGCTATGTGTGCATATCATGCTCATAATATTGGGTCAAAGAGCTGCCTTTTTCCTTCAGCCTACAGCGAACAACTGTAAGAGTAAGTAGATCTTCATGTGACCTCCATCTACCTTTATTTGTTGCAGCTGGCTGACTTCAATAGAGCTGCTGTCAACGGCATCGCAATAATGTACATAATTTACACCTGCAGTTTGACTTGTTTGTCCCTCGGCCTTTCTCTCCTACGGTCCAAATGCAACAGTCACGTCCACACAAACATATTGAATATACTGAGCCACCTTTTTATTACCGTTGTGAATTAGTTTTCTCTCGGATTTCTGGTTCAGTGTGTTTCCAGTTTTCCAGCAGCTGGTTCTCCCCATTGGAGTCCATTTTCCTCCACTGGAGCTTCTGCTTTCACCATGACTACCTGTTAACGCCATCACACCCCTGCTATTGAAATGCATTTTTGAATTAGAGGCCATTATGACTGCTGTTATTACCGTTATGTAAGAGAGCGACATATAAGCCAAACAACAGGGTTTGCTGAAGGAAAAGGATGTTTTAATTTTACAGACCACTGACTTGCTGTTGAAGTGTGTGTCAGAATGCGAGTTTTGTAGCAGGTTCTCTAGCAGTGAAGAAAGATGCCCTTAATTCTCTCACATCCTTTTTCACACTTTTGTTCACATATAGACACAGCAACAAGAGACACCTTTTTATATCAAGTGATGACTTGGTGCATAACTTTAAAGCTGGTATTTTGTCTGTCTGTGTGTGTGTGTGCGCACAAACTACTTCCTCTCCATGTTAATATGAGGATTCTAATTAAAGTTGCTCCTGTTGGCTGGGCAGGAACATCCATCTCCTGTCTCTGCTCTGTCGGCAAAGTTTAAATAAAAAGCTTGATGTGATCTCTTTTTTTCAGCTCCAGCATTTTCTCTAATGGACATTGTTAAATCCTTAAAACAGAGCAAAATGACTGGAATTCAAACTTAAAGCCAATTTATTTATAAAAAGCACATTTAGAAAAATGAGTGTAATGTGTAATACATAAAACCAAGACATAAACAATTAAAACAGTCCAAGTCTCTCTCGAAGAAGAGGTTTTATCTCAGGGGACGTCCTAATGAAATAAAGGTAAAATAAAAAAAACAGATTTAACATTAAAAGAAATATACCACTTCACACTGTCCCAAAGGCCATCGGGAATAGATGTGGGTCTTTTTTTGCCTGTATAATACAGGTATGTCTCAAAAATTAGAATATTGTGTAAAAGTGCAATATTCTTTGTGAGTCATCTCTGATAGTGGAACTCATATATTATATACAGGGGTTGGACAATGAAACTGAAACACCTGTCATTTTAGTGAGGGAGGTTTCATGGCTAAATTGGACCAGGGTAAGAGCACAGTTTTGCTCAAAATATTGAAATGCACACAACATAATGGGTGATATACCAGAGTCCAAAAGAGGACAAATTGTTGGTGCACGTCTTGCTGGCGCATCTGTGACCAAGACAGCAAGTCTTTGTGATGTATCAAGAGCCACAGTATCCAGGGTAATGTCAGCATACCACCAAGAAGGACGAACCACATCCAACAGGATTAACTGTGGATGCAAGAGGAAGCTGTCTGAAAGGGATGTTCGGGTGCTAACCCGGATTGTATCCAGAAAACATAAAACCACGGCTGCCCAAATCACGGCAGAATTAAATGTGCACCTCAACTCTCCTGTTTCCACCAGAACTGTCCGTCGGGAGCTCCACAGGGTCAATATACACGGCCGGGCTGCTATAGCCAAACCTTTGGTCACTCATGCCAATGCCAAACGTCGGTTTCAATGGTGCAAGGAGCGCAAATCTTGGGCTGTGGACAATGTGATATATTGTTCTCTGATGAGTCCACCTTTACTGTTTTCCCCACATCCGGGAGAGTTACGGTGTGGAGAAGCCCCAAAGAAGCGTACCACCCAGACTGTTGCATGCCCAGAGTGAAGCATGGGGGTGGATCAGTGATGGTTTGGGCTGCCATATCATGGCATTCCCTTGGCCCAATACTTGTGCTAGATGGGCGCGTCACTGCCAAGGACTACCGAACCATTCTTGAGGACCATGTGCATCCAATGGTTCAAACATTGTATCCTGAAGGCGGTGCCGTGTATCAGGATGACAATGCACCAATACACACAGCAAGACTGGTGAAAGATTGGTTTGATGAACATGAAAGTGAAGTTGAACATCTCCCATGGCCTGCACAGTCACCAGATCTAAATATTATTGACCATTTTGGGGTGTTTTTGGAGGAGCGAGTCAGGAAACGTTTTCCTCCACCAGTATCACGTAGTGACCTGGCCACTATCCTGCAAGAAGAATGGCTTAAAATCCCTCTGACCACTGTGTAGGACTTGCATATGTCATTCCCAAGACGAACTGACGCTGTATTGGCCGCAAAAGGAGGCCCTACACCATACTAACAAATTACTGTGGTCTAAAACCAGGTGTTTCAGTTTTATTGTCCAACCCCTGTAGAATCATTACACAAAGAGTGAGATCATCCAAGCCTTTGTTTCTTGTCATTTTGATGATTATGACTGTGAGGACTCGTTTGCGCTGTAGAACCCTCAGACAGGATGACAAAACCCAGCAGTTAGGAGGAGGACCATAAGATGAAAAAAATGGAAACAGGCTTCATCAGTTTTCCAGATCTCTTTGTTTTTTCATTTAATTTCTTTCATAAAAAAAATGTACACCATCAGCTCACCAGTGCAGATTCTGGTACAGGTCTCTTGCATCACAGGTCAGGCAGAAAAATAACTTTGGCACAACCCATCTCAACAAAGAAAACAAAAAACAACCACCACCCCTACTCTGCAATCCTGCTTAAATATATAGGGATGCTACCACTCTTCAAATTCAAGGGGGATTTCCCTTAAGCAAAACAGCTACATAAGCTATCAGAATTGCTCAAAAGTCATTTTAAACACACACACACACACACACACACACACACACACACACACACACACACACACACACACACTCTACTAACAACTTATTTAAATATACAAGTCAAAAAAAAAAAACAGAGCAAATCAAAACTAAAGCTTCAGTCCATTTCAACCCTCAGCTTCACCCAATGGTCTGCCCCAATGAGATGTATTATTAGGGAAGCCCCTCCAGGTGAAGTCATTAAACTGCCATCATTTGTGCACTCCATGAAGCTAGCCCTCAGGAAGTGGACCTCAAAGAAAAAGAAGTTAATCATCAAAATAAAACATAACAATACCAACTTGCTATTAGTGTTTGTGTGTGCTTCACCTAGTGAGGGGGATGCTTCCCAGCACCCTCACAATGACTTACAGGTAAAGAAAACCCAAATGTCATTAACCCAAAGTTCATTATTGGACACTTGTGGTTTCACACCCTAATCAGCTTATTAACCCAAAACACCTGCAAAAGTTTCCTGAGGCTTTAAACGGTTTCTCACTCTCAGTCATAGGCTACACAATCATGGAGAAGACACGTCACTGGCAGAAGACAGTCTGCAGCTTGGACACATATTAAGTGTGTCCAGAAGACAGTCGTTGACACCCTTCACATAGAGGGTAAGCCATAAAAGGTCATTGCTGAAGTAGCTGGTTGTTCACGGAGTTCTGTATCCAAGCATATTAACAGAAAAGTAATTGGAAGGAAGATGTGTTGTTTGAAACGTGCACCAGCTACAGGGAAAGCTGCTGTTTTGAGAGAGTTGTCAAGCGAAACCCATTCAAGAATTCAGAGGAGCTTCACCAGGAGTGGGCTAAGGCTGGACTCGGTGCATCAAGAGCCACCACACACAGACGAACACTAGACATGGGTTACAAATGTCGCATTCCTTGTGTCAAGTCACTCCTGAACCAGAGACAACGTCAGAAGCCTTCTTATCTGGGCTAAGGAGAAAAATAACTGAACCATTGTGGTACATGGACTGAACTTTCCAGTCACACAGACCACTCAAAGCGCTTTACACTAGAGCCACATTCACCCAATCCAGAGTCCTGTTTTCAGATGAAAGTAATTTCAGCATTTCATTTGGAAATCAAGGTCAGCGTCTGGAGGAAGAGTAGAGAGGCATAGAATCCACGTTGCTTGAAGTCCAGTATGAAGTTTCCACAGTCAGTGACGGTTTGGGGTGTCATGCCATCTGCTGATGTTTGTCCACTGGGTTTTCTGAAGTCTACAGTCGATGCAGCCATCTACCAGGAAATTCTAGTGCACTGTATGGAGATGCTGATTTTATTTTCCAGCAGGACTTGGCATCTGCCCACACTGCCAAAGGTACCAAAATCTGGTTCAATGACCAAGGTGTTTCTGTTCTTGATTGGCCAGCAAACTCCCCTGACCTGAACCGCTAAGAAAATCTATGAGCTGTTGTCAAGAGGAATAAGAGAGACAGCAGACCCAACGAGGCAGATGACCTGAAGGCAGCTATCAAAGCAATCTGGGTTTCTGTTACACCTACGCAGTGCCACAGGCTGATGGCCTCTATGCCACGGCACATTGATGCAGCAATTCATGCGCGAGGAGGTCCAACAAAGCATTGAGTGCATAAAAATGAACATACTTTTCAGAAGCCTGACATTTGTGCTTTAAACATCCTTTTTTGATTGGTGAAATGTGATATTCTAATTTTCTGAGACACCGAATTTTGGGTTTTCTTTACCCGTAAGCCATAATCATCAAAATTACAAGAAACAAAGGCTTGAAATATTTTACTCTATGTAGAATGAATCTCTATAAAAAAAAAACATTTCACTTTCTGAAATGACTGGAAAAAAATATTGCACTTTAATGCAATATTTAAATTTTTTGAGATGTACATGTATTTGAAGACCATTTATTGTTTGGTAGCCACAACGTAAAAAGCCAGATGTCCTCTAAGCTTTATTTTAGTTTTGGGGACATATGGCTGAAGCAGATCAGTGAGATATATCAGAATAAGACCAGCCAAAAGATTTCAAAATCAATTCTGTGGTGCAATGTAAATATAAAACTGGGATCTATTGGTAACATCCTTCTTGATGTACAGTTCCAAGCATCCAATAGATGCGTGGAAGGCTGTGATTAACGGTTTCAGTGCTTTGTAGATGTTTAAAACTAGAGCAGACTACCTTCCAAAAGCCATTTTTGCTCAGAAAGGCATTTAATAGATAAAAACTATTATTTCAAAAGTTTTTGAAAGGAGCAGACGTCTGGAGATTGGCTTTTGGAAATGCTTTATAGTGTGTCAACAGAGCTGAGAAATATAACAGGGTATTTCTTTAAAGAATTAGATTCCATTTATTTTGGTTGATGTGGACTGGAGACAGTTTTTTGATTGCAGTTCTGCCAATTAGAGGCCTAAATCTGATCTGAGAATCCAGTTCTAAATTTTATCAGGCAGTAACACAATGCCATGTAAAAAATTAAGTTCAAACTTTGTGTAAAGTATAAATCCCTTTGCTTCTTTATGTAAGTTGTAATGGAAACAAATTGTATGACATGGTAAACATTTTACATTAGAGAGCAATCATTTGTGAACATCGCACTCACCCTCCCTCACATACCCACAAAGACACAGAGATACTGACTCTCTCCCCAGAGTCCTGACATTGTCCTCTAAATTACCCCAATAATGAGATTACAGTGTTTCCTTCTTGTGAAAGGTGGAGGAGGTGGTGGGTTATAGGCGCGGGTGCAGGGGGGTGTTGGATTCTGGGAGGAGGTGATAGCAGCACTAGAGGAGCAGCTGAGATGGGAGAGACAGTTTAAGATAAGGATCGTTGCTGCAGAAATGCTCCCTGGGCTGCTGTGAGTAATTGTTCTGTCCTCTGTAACATTAGCTGTCATGATAATGGAAAATTCACAAAGATTGATACCCAAACAGGCTGCTCTGAAAGGAGGGATCATTTAAACAGCAGCAGTGATCTTACAGTTCATACCTGAACCAGTCATATTGCTGGCTCATACTTACAGTTTTGTCCTTTTCACGTCTCTGTTTCTATCTGAGAAGACTTGGGGTCCAGAGTAGTAAAGGTGCCGACTATGGATCCATGGAAAGTTTTGGAAATGGAAAAAGAACAGCATAGGAAACTAGAATCCTGCTGCATGTTTCACTATAGTTACTTCTTGATTAGCTGACTACTATTTTGAAGTCTCCAGTTATATAACTTGACACAGATGTTGCTGTCACACAGCTTTCCATCTTGCAGTGTGTCAGTGTGTTTATAAACACATTATGGGGGTCTAAATGTAAATATATATGTTGCTTTTAATGCAATACTGTTCTGATGCACAAATATACAGGCTGCATATGGGGTCACTGCTGCAATATCCGAGTCACAATTGTGTCAGCCATGCAGCAGTGTGGGATACTTGATGTGTGCAAGCTGCAGCGCTCATGTGGTGAAATATTTCAACGCCTGTTGCAGCCTGGCTAATCTGGGGATCTAAATAAGTATGGAACAACTTTTAATTCATGGGAAGGCCTTACTATAGCATCATGTCTTCTGTCTCCACTACAATGAAAGCCTGGTTATAGGAGTATTATAAAAACAAATGCATACTTTAAATCCAAACAGAAAATAGTAAGTAAAGTAAAATTGTATTGATATTGCAAACTGCTTGACAAGTAGACAAAAACACTAAAACATGTAAAAACAATCAAAAACACAATCCAGACCTGCAGATAAAAAGCATAAGTAACTATAGCCAGTTCAGAGCATGACAATAGAAGTGAACTGAGCAGTAGACATGAAAATAAGAGCGAACAAGAGATTTGCCAGGACCGATACCAGAAGATTCAGGAAAGGTTGCCCACCAAGCATCTCAGCCTGTAGAGAATTAGGATATTTTAAGTGGTTTCTGTGCTGTCTTGTAAAGTGGGGAAAAAATGGATTTAGCTCATGGTGTTTCCGAAGCCTTGATACACATGACAAAAAAAAACCCAGCTAGATTTATTTCTGGTTCCATTTTCTAAAAGAAAACAAAATCTTAATGTTCTTTTAAAATGGATTAATAAAATAGATTATCGAAAATAACATTGTCATATTTTTGGTTCATGTTATAAAACCTGATCAAGTTTACAATTAGGGTATATGTTTTAGGTTGTTATTTTTCAGGACTGGATTGGACTTTTGACTTGTTCTGGGTATACCCCACCTCTCACCCCCTGACACATGGTGATAGGCACCGGCTCCACTGCACCCCACAATCATGAAAGGAAATAAGATGGAAAACAAAATTAATGGATGGATTTACCTGTGTGATTAACAACATAAACACAGGCTAAGAGTCTACAGAAACAGATATCCTCATACAGCAGGGGTTTCCAGGTGGCCCAGGTGTCATTTTTGCCATTCTTTTAAATGATTTTGTGTGGCCCCTGACCTCAATCCAAGATTGGTACAAAATGGTCTACCAGTACTGGCAGTGGATGCAGATGGACACTTTTTAAAAAAAAAGAATTTCTAGGGTGAGATTTAAACTGATAATTTAAAATCTTCTAAATTGAAAATGTTAGGTAAAACACAAAGTTATAACTCTTTTATTAAACACGCTTTTGCTTTTATTTTAGCTTCATAATAGATGGGACAGCAAACATGAACCAACTTTTATCAAAAGCGGACCTATTCATTAAATTAAATAGAGCAATTCTTTGGTTCATATCTCACCTCTCCTTATTTTTGCTGAGAATACTGTAAAGAAAGTTCTTTACCAAAAGAGAAAAATTAACCCAAAGAAACTAAAAAAACATTTATTTCTATGAAAGTCAGACTTTGTTCATTTCATTAAAGTATGGCTTTAGTTTATTGTTGAGCTTGTTAAAAAATTGGCACAATACAATATTGTTATGTGTTATGAATAAAAAATAAATTGTGACCCAGGAGTACTTTTAAACTTGAGAATTTTGACCCATGTGTCAAACGGTTTGGACACTACTCTCATACAGCTTTACATTTATCATGGGTGGTTGTGCTACAAATAATTAAAAAGGAGTTTGTGTACAGTTCCAAACATTTAAAGAAATCAATATGCTTGTGGTAAAAAAAAAAACAAATCAACTGAGAAATAAAAAAAAAAGTCTCAAAGTATGAAATATTTAAAAATGAAAATGTGTTGGAGTTCTGAATGCATCAAAGCACTGTTTCCAACTATGGGAACTGTTACAAATAGTAATTTTACATCCATGAAAATGCATGTGTGTAAAAACATGAATATGTTTTTACACATGAATATGCATGTGTGTAAAAACAACCTTTGCAGAAGCTATTATGTACAGTCTATTCTTTACATTTATAAGGATTTTTGTTGGCATTAATGAAACATCTTAAAGCAATCTTTATTGTGCATGTTAAACATTGATATTTGACTCTCTGGTTTTGGAAATTAAATAAAAAATGATCCTTTGCAAAATGTTCAGTCCACTGCTTGTTTTTGGCTTTTATAGACATTCTCTTTCCCATGAGTGAGAAGGTTTCTAACACGAACCAATGAATTTGATTAACCTCTTTCTAGGTTCATCACATTTAGGAAAGTCCACTTTTGATGAACAACAATGCATGACACATTTCACAGTTGTGGCAAAACTACCAGTCAGGGAAAACAACTAGAAATTTTGACCAAGTCAGTCTCCAAACCAACATGTTTTATAGAGATACATATTTCCATTTTGAAAGTTTGAAAGGGTAAATCTTCCAAAACCAACAGACAAAAGAGGCTGCAGTAAAAGCCTAAAGAAAACAACCCAGTACAAGTATGGGAAGACTTTGATGTTATCAAATTTCACAAGTTACTGGACAGCTTTGGGGCTTTTTTATTTCGTTTAATATTTTAAGTGGGTTAACAGCTCTAGATATAAGCAACTTGAAATACAAGTGGAAAAGCTAAACTCTTAACTATTTTTTAACCATTTTCTGTCAAACCCAAACATGTATCTGCAAGTTCTTACTTTCCGACATGTCTTGTGCAGGTCCAATCAGCTGGAGAACATTATCACTCTGATCAAAGGTCGCATCGAGGATATCAAGCTTCCTGTGGAGAAGGTTGACATCATCGTTTCAGAATGGATGGTCAGTACAGTATTTTTGCCAAAGCTTAACTGCTAGTTTTACACTCTGTTTTGTCAAATCTTTGTCTGTTTCATTTAAAATTAGGCTGTTAAATTCATATATTTGCATTTTTCAGTATTGACAAAAAGACTGAAAAAGACTAAGCAGACATTTTATCTAAGCTCCATCCTATCAATATAGCTGTTCATATCATCGACCAAAGCAGCTGTTTGGTTAAACATACCAGTAGTTCAGGAGGAGAGTTGCTATTTCAGCTGCAGCCCTATTGGGGTATGTCTCCATCACCTTTCCATATCTGGAAAATGAAATTTATGTCTATTATCGATTATTTGCATAATAACTCAACCTCCTCCTCATTAGGTGAAACATGTCTGTCAACCGTAGTTATCATGACTTGCCAAAGATTCCTAATTTGGTGTAGATCTGTACTTTGACTGGGCCATTCCAATGCATAAACATGCCTTGATCTAAACCATTCCACTGTCACTGTATGGTGCAGGTCCTGGTGGTAGGTGAATCTCTTCCCCAGCCTCAAGTCTTTTGCAGCCTCTTAAAGACAAGATTCTACTGAATTCAGCTCCATTCATATCTTTCCATCAACTATTTCCAGCTTCCCTGTCCCTGCTGAATTAAAGAATCCCAGCAGGATGATCTGCCACCACCATGTTTTACTTAGAGGCTTGTGTGTTCATGGTGACATGCTTGGTTTTCTGCCGCACACGTTTTGCACATAGACCTAAAAGTTGGATTTACATCTGATCTGGTCAGAGCAGCTGCTTTACATGTTTGCAATGTCCCCTACAGTGTTGGGCAAGTTACTTTAAACAAGTTATTAGTTATAGTTACTAGTTACCACTTCAAAAAAGTAACTGAGTTACAAAATTATAAAAATAGCTAATTACCTTCGAAAGTAACTATTGCAAACATATTTAATCAAGTAAAATAATTTAGATCCCCTCTTAATGGAATTTGAAAATGTATTTTCAGTTGTTTATTATAAAACTAAATATAAGATTGAAATAAATGGACACTTAACAGGATGAACTGCAAACAGGAAACATCGATGTAAACTATTTATCTACTGTGTGATTTGAAACAAGACGTCAATCAAATTAAATGTATAATTGTAGATTCTACATTTGTAAGAGTAGAACAATAAAACACGATAGAGACCTTTGATGTTTATCGCACATCAACAGGCTGCAACTGGCTGTTGAATAACATTAAAATAAAATTATGCTTGTAAAGCAATGTAGGGCAAAGTAAATTATCCACAGTTACAACTTCAGACAATGTTAGACAACTGTACTTTAGGTATTTGTTAACACTGTTGTTATGATGGAAAACGTAATAAGCTAGACTACCCGTTACAGTTAGAGGTAATTCTGTTTTAATTTAAACACTGGTCCCCTACATAGGTTGTGGTAAACTGGAGCTGCACAGCTGTAAAGCTGAAAAGCTGTGTTTACAATGATGTACAAATTTCTGATAAGGTATCATTTTCATTCCACTTTACAATTTTACAATTTAATGTTTACACAGTTAATTTTTTTTTTCTTAAAAACCCAACCTACAAAGTTAATGCTAAGCTCTAATTCTGAAATTCCAAGCAATGTTTCCTCCAAAGCCAGCAAAACTGACACGCCTTGAATGTGACATCATAGGAATAGTAGCTAAATTTGGCTTTTATGGCCTCCTCTGAATACATAAACAGGAAGGGCAATCTTCCGTCCCCTTGATTGCCATTTATCAGAGAGATGCTCTATGTTGAAACAGGCAGGATGGCCAAAGTTGAAAGCACCACTGAAGTCATCCTTTATTCATCAGTATCCCGTATCTGTCCCTCCTCCCCCACCCTGCCTATTCATTGTGATACCCCAGGGTCACAAGCACAGGTCGCCAGCCAGAGCCTTCCCATCCTCTCGCAGAGGAAATTGAAATTCGGAGGCTTGACATGCCAGTGGAGCAGTGAAGGATAGGGGGCGTAATCTCTGATGGCACTGGCTCACAGAGCGCTAATAAATCTAAGAATTCCCCAGTCACTTCTCATCAGTGAAGCAATGGCAGACATTTCTCAGAGAGGCTAGGACTTAAAAAAACTGCCCTCCAATCTATCGGCATTAAAAGAAAAAATGACAGCAGTCTCAGGAGCCGTCGTTCTGACCAGTTTCTTTGGATTGTATATAACTTTCATGACTTTGTCATAAATCCAGGTCATGTCTTATTAACTGAGAGTCACTGTTCCTTTTTCTTGTTATTTTTGTGGTATCATTTGTTGAAGCATTAGATCTTTCAAAGGGACTGCCATTGTAGAATCTTGTCCAAATTGCACCTTTTAAAACTTTCAAAAATCCTCAAATTACTTAATTTTTTTTTTATTTGATTACAATAGTAAGCACAATTAAAATAAAAAATCTGTATTCTGTTAACTTTTAGTATCTTTATAGTGATAACAGTCAAAACACAACACTGCACTTGTAGAAAACTATTCTCACATTCTGTAGCATTAATCTTATTTACACTGTTTTTTTATTGTGCCTCATATGTAAGAACAAACTTTAAAAAAATATTTATCTCTAGAAGCTGATCAGTTTTTGACATCTTAAATCCATGCAGCTGCCACTTGTATGCAGTTGGGAGATCACTTGGGGCAGGGGTACCAAGTCCAGTTCTTGAGAGCACCTTTCCCACAGCTCTTGGGTGCATCCCATTGTCCAACACACCTGAATCAAATGAATAGCTTGTTACCAGGCCTCTGCAGAGATGATGCCATTTGATTCAGGTGTGATGGAGCAGGGATGTACCCAGTTGCAGGACAGTAGCTCGAGGACTAGGCTTTGGCATCCCTGATTAAGGCTTCTCTAGCGTTCATGTTTTTGAGCCCTAAATGTTCCGGCTAAAGCTTTTAGTTTTCTTGTGTCACCAAACAGTGTAATAAATCAGAACTTTGTTCAGTTAATAGATCTACAGATTCATGCTTGCTGGATCAAGAGAGTCATTGATTTATTCTCATAAACCATCATTTATTTGAAAATATAAGCAGAACAAGAACTACGTTAATCTGTCATTTTCTTCAGCCTGAAAATTGAAGACAATAGAATCAGCAGTGCTTTGAAAGATGGGCATTTTAAAGAACTAACAAATTAATGCATTAGTGATTCTAATGGAAAATCTGCTAAAAGTGTAATTAATTTGATCCTAATGCTATAATTCGTCAGCAAATTCTTTTGGTGCCTTCATTTATAAATACCTCTTACCATGTTTTGCTCGTTGTATAAATGGTATTGGATTTCTTATGCTGTGCAAATGTATTGAATATTCTGTGGAGTAAATGCTTGTATAATCTATTTTTTATCTGTTGCACAGCAAGAAAAAAAAAACTAAATTGTAATCATTCTTGTGTTTTGAGTGCTCAACATAAATCTATGTTACAGAATATGAACTTTCCTGTGTATTCAGAGACATGACTGGTCTTCTAATTTAACTCTTGAATGCAGGAAATAACCACATTTCTTAAAATGTCACACAATTTCCCTTTTAATTAGCTTTTAAAATGATCAGCTGTTTCTACCTTTTAGCCACATTGGAATCTTTGATTAAGTTTGGATAACTGTGTAAAATCTGTATCCCATTTTTTTTTAAATGTCTTTTCTGCTTAGTAATTAGTTATTTATAAAGAATCTCATCAAAACAAAAATTACTATTAATTATATTTAAAACAAATTCCCAAAGTGATTTACCATTGCCCACTTCACAAATTGGTTGTGGCTTTACATATATATTTTTTTAAGTTTTTATTTTGAAGTTTACTTGTAATTGACAATTAAGGATGGAGAGAAAACAAGATGGCTGAATCCCGCAGTAGGAACAGACAATACAGGGCTATTAGACCAGAGATAGTTGACGTATGTGATGTGTTTGTGGAGGTGTTGGAGGAGAAAGGGGAAAATGTGGGTCTGTCTAGTGGAGAGAGTACCTTCAGCAGCATCCCTGTCATTTCATAACTCACAACATTGATCTGTTCTGTTTCTCTCCACGCCAAAAAACAAACAGTTCAAAGAAGATAAGAGTGCAAGACAGCACTGTCAGGAAGGAGGGAAGCGGAGTTACTCAAAGGCCAAATTAAGACTGTCGCTCCAAGATCAATCACAGATGATGGCTGATAAATGACACAGATGTATAAAAGTAGGAAAGTATAGGATGAACAATTTTCCAAACTTTTGTTTTATAAAAATGAAGTCACTAAATTATTTAAAATTAGCATGGGAAATTACATAGTTTAATAAAAAACACAAATTAAATGTTTGATCTGTGTGATCTGACTTGAACCTTGTATTGGAACAAGGTTCTTATTTTTGTTATTTCAGTTTCATTTTTCACACTCGCTCCTGGCGAGCAGTACATGGTCTGTTGCAGTCTTGTGTATTTTGTTGTTGGAATATTGCAACTTGAAATCACCAGAGTGAACCAAGTTACGATTGATACTCTTTTTCTAGTGGACCAATTAATCAACCAGTGAATCTGCCAATTGTTTTGGCTCCACAGATCAAATACTAAGACGAGCTGATTTCTTTTTTGTATGGATTTAAACTGAAACCTTCCATTTTTATTTTGATCTCTAAACATATTAACAACCTGCACGCTCTTTGTAGCAGTTTGTTATCAGTTTGATTAAGAAAATACTGCAAAGGTTCGGAACTGGAATGTACAACTGAACAATTGTTCAAATTAGTGTTTAAATTGTACATTTCACTCCAAACGATCAATAAAACAATATAATTGAGTCACGGGTACAATTGTTTGGCCACATCCCACTTTGCATTATCAGAAATAATTGCTGACCAAGAAATGTTTTGTGTTACAGGGAGTTATAGGGAGCAGGGTTCTTGTGTACCAACTCTAGGGAAAGTGGTCAATAACATTTTGTGAACCCACAATGACAGTAAAGGTTGACTTTTATTAATATTTTTATATTTTATTTTATTTAATTTAATTTAGGGAAATATTATTTTCCTAGATTGGAAACTAACCTTTCTGGATAAATGATTCTTAATGGATTCATAAAATAGCGACGAGTCACGTGCCTTAGTCGTTAGCGGTTTCAGCTAACAAAAAGGGAAGCCTATAGCTTCTAAAGTCGAACGTGTATCTTTAAAATGCCAATAATAAAAGGATTTAAATGCATAAGCATTGACGCCGTGTTATGGCCGAACTGTGTTTAAAACCACCCTTTAAATAAAGTTTGTCTTAACTTTAAAAACACAACACAGAACACTCATTAGCTGAGCAGCTAGTCTGCTAACACTTAGATGAATTTTCTCAACACAAACAAAACCCAAACGTCATTAAATGAACATTATTTAGATTATTTTATTCTAAACTTATCTTCTCTTCCCCAACACTACCGCTTACGTGAACTGTGCTGAGGAAAATGTTTCCGGGTGACGAGTTGAGGGAAGCGAAGCTCTCTGGTCATCCACGTGTGGACTCTGCTGTACAACAAAGGCATGTTGCGGCAACTTCAGTGGCTGCAGTGCAGCAGGGTAGCTCTCGCTACCTGGACGTGCACACAGGAAGGTGTGTGATGCTGCGGTCCTGATGCCTTGTTTCCCAGCCGTTGGGGGAAAATCCGCTTTAATGAGGGCTGCTTCTGGAGACCCCAGAAGAAAAGTCAAGCCACGCTTGTCTTATTCATCCCTTTTATAAATGATTGCCGGGTACTCAAACAGCAAATCATTACTGACTTTGTAGCATACGATCGGTGTGATCGTAGTCAGTTTTGGATCCAAGGATTCTTCAATGTAAAAGCCTTACTCGCCCGCAAGTTTCAAGGCATTCAGCTGACATGTGCTTTGGTTCCTTCATTAGTCGCTGTCCGCAGCCAGAATGAGACCGAGCAGAGGGGGGAACGTGCCCTTGGGTCAGAGCTTCCAGCTCTGACTCCTTCTTTTCCTGGGCTGTGTTAGGAATAGGTTAGTGTGATGTTGAAAGGTGCAGAGGTTCATAGAGGCCTTTGTGTACAGTCTAGAATCCATGTTCATCCATGTTTACTTCATGGCTGGGGTCACAACAGGATAATAGCAATTTAGTGTCATTAACAATCTAAACTAAATTAAGAAATCCCCCCTATATTTTAACTAGATTGCTGATTGTTACATAATATATATTAAACAACTTTGTTTATGGTATGCTGGACATAGTGTGTTTTTGCTGCGTACTTACCCACTTGTAAAGATTGTAGTATGTTTATAACATAAAAATGTCCCTAGCTTATACGATTTTTAATATGTCTTACACATTATAGGATTAAATTACTATTACAGCTCCATTAAACACACTTAGAAAACTGGTGAAAATATTTCCTTGAAAATAATTTGGGGATGGTAATGAATGAGGGCTGTGTTTGTTAAATATCAGACTGGGATCACGAGTTGGTCGTTGTCGGTTTTATTAAATTATGAAAAGACCATAAACAAGAATCCTTCACTGCTAATATTTTACCTTTTAGATTAGGTTAGTTTTGATTCAAAGTATTACTGGCCTGAATGTTTGATCCCACAAAGTCCGTGTTGCTGTGTGTGGTTATCTTATGTATCTTATGAAGTCCAATTATTGGAAACTTGTCACCTTTAGTCATGTTATGTTCTAAGAGCTTTAACTGTCTGAGAAATGGGTGGCAGTCATTATTGGAAACTTGTCACCTTTAGTCATGTTATGTTCTAAGAGCTTTAACTGTCTGAGAAATGGGTGGCAGTCATCAGTCATCTTGTCCTTCAGTCTGGTGGACTGTCACTCAGACACACGAATACCAAAAAAAATCCAGGGACTAATCTGCACACACCCAAACACACACAGAGTTACTGTGTCACAAGTGTGTCTAATTAGGATTTATTGGCATAGTTCTGACTTCAAGACTTTCAGGTATTCTTGGTGTTGTCTGTATTGCAAAACTTTTAGTTTAACAATTATCACTTCTGTCAGCCTCTGCACACAGCAGAACAGACGGTATAGATGTTAGTGTTGTCAAAATAATTAATATTTTGATAAAAGCGATACTAAAAAAAAGCATTATTTGAAGATACTCAGTTGCGTCAAAGTTGATACAAAATGACCTATTCACATTTGCCCTAATTATTGCACTTTTTCCAGCAGCAATAACAGAAACACTCAGCCCCTCCCCTCCCTGCAGTCACTTATCTGAACAAAGCAATGCTGGGAATAACATGGCGAGTACATCCAGAAAATCCGCATTTGCAACCCTCGTTAGCCAACAAGGTAAACACAAATGCATTGTCCAGAGGAACTTTCTCTATAAGGCAGATGGACAGGAAAAAAAATTAAATGCTGAATGATGCCACATGCTAGCTTTGCTAATACTACGACATCGATGTTTGAGAGCAACTTTAAAAGGGCAGGAAAGTCCTGTATCTGTAGCAGTGAAGTAGTAAACCCCTAAACAACATAAGCTAAGGATATGTGTTGAAATATTAGCTTCAGAGACGCAAACAAAATGTTAATTAGCTGGTGGCTCAATCGTAGTGAAGATATGAAACCAACCAGTGGCCAGCTCCATTAATCCTCTGTTCATTTGTAAAGGCATTGGAGGCCGATGTGGCTAATAATAACACTGGTTACGGTGGAGCCAGACTGAATCTGACAATTTGAACAAAAAAAAGTATTAAACCATAGCAGCCTACCCTGCTGCTGTAGTTGATCACTAAAGAAAATGTACAAAATTACCAGAAAGACAGAAATTGTACTGGGCTGCTGCTAGATACATTTGCATGGACCAGTTTCTTGTTTACACTGTAAAAAATATGTTTTGTATGCACCAGATCCATGTTTGTTTTCAAACAGTTGTTTTCTTATTTATGTTTCATTATAGAGTGATCCTTTATTTGTCCCTCAGTTGGAAAATGTATTTGTTTGAACAGCAAATTGACAGGCCAATAGAACCATGGCAATATAGATCTTTTCAATTTTCATTTTGGGAAGAGTTTGCCAAAAACAATATTCAAAGACCCAGACCAACCATCCATCAGATGTCTAGAACGCTTGTCCTTGCAGGGTCATGGGGTAGCTGGTTCCGATCTCCAGTGGTCATTGGGTGAGACCCAGACCAACTATGAAGTGTTTTGTTTTGTTTGAGGAATCACTGAAAGGGGTAGATGTGCCTCATGTTGTGAAAATGCCTTGAATTGCCCAAGCACTTATATAAAACAAGAACAATTTTAAGCTCCATATTGTATTTTTAAATTGTTCATGTATACTTCTTGCTTCTCTGAGTACAGCTTGAAGTTTCACCTGACTCTAGGTGAGAAGCTTCTCATATGATTGCAAGTAGTAAAGCCAAATTATTGCCAAAAATCTATTGGGCCTTGTAAAGAGCAAGGAAGGGCCTCCATGAATTCAATCTGTTTTTCATGGACATCCCACCTCCATCACATTTGAGGGGTTCTTTGCCACCTTCCTCACATCATTGCAGAACATTTTAGATTGTGTCTGCTTCCAGTTGATGTAACAAACATACATGTGTACAATCATTCTAGGCAACCTTCCCCATTGCTCCATGATTCATTTCACACATCCACAGTTACTGTGGACTCATAATCTTTCTGAAATTAGGAAAATAGGATCTAATTTACTTCAAAATGTGCAGTCTATAATAAAAGTAATACCTAACATGCTAAAATCATGTGCATGTTAAATTATTATTATTAGTAGTCTATTTTCCAACAAACTATTATTCAAGGTTTAAAAGAGACCTGGTAAATATGAGGCCTTTCTCCTAATTCTGCATATATTTTAATGTAAGTTTTGTTGGTGATGAAATTACCAAGCTACAATGTATCTTAAGATATGGTTAATGTGATTGTGCTAATTAAGACTCTAACCATAGGTCTTAGAATGGAAGATGTGCGTAGAGACAGAGCTGCTTCTACCAGTATTCAGTGAGGCATGAAACAATACCGTCTCCCCCATCCAGTCATGTGCTCCCACACAACCACGTCCATTCAGACACAAACGCATTCATGCATTTTATTCAGCTGCTTTTGTTTTGCCCGGCCCCTCCTGGGACTGGAAGTGATGATGATCTGCTGTAATTGAGGAAGATGAGTGTTGAATGCAAAAGGAGAGAGGGGAGGCAGTAGAGTGTGGAGAAAAGTGAAAAGTGCTGATGCAGATTTTTTTTTAGTCTTAAACATACTCTTTCTCCTGAAGATTGAATGACATGTTTGTACATCAATCTTTTTTTTTTTTTTTTCATTTTTCTTGAAGCATGATAACATTCTCTGTTTTGAAAGTCTTCTTCATAGAGCGGATGCCCATGCTTAAGGCAAACAAACAGATAATCTTAAAAAAAAAAGCCCAAAACTAAAAGTGTTTATTTTTGTATTCTTAAGATGTGTATGTAAATGTTAGCTCCCTCATGGGAATGTGTTTTATATGCTAATGGTAATGTGTATAATCCATTTTGGCCTATTGTCATTAGGTTTTCATTAGTCGGTTTTATGGAAATGCACAGTGGCTACACTGCCTTCTGCCAAGAGAGCCATTGTCGCACAGTAACACGTCTGCTTGTCTGTATCGCTTAACCATTCAGATGGATAGATCGATTTCAGGAAGTCTTTTAAAAAAAGTTTTTCAGTTGACTGATGGATTTATCCTTTTCTTTTTATAAATATTAATACATTTAAATTAATTATAAAAGTGGAGTGAGGGGACGTGTAGCATTGGCGCGATATAAATAAACTGCATTGAATTGAGTTGAACAAGACAAAGTCTTTTTGCTCTGGGAGTTTGTCCCCTGACAGGTTAGCAACTAGTAATTTTTACTTTTATTTTTTTTTGGCTAAGGTAGCTTACCACTTATTTACTAGTATTGGCAAACCAACATATTGGTACCAGCAGACATGCCAGCATAATATTTGTAACTTAACCGAAGGTAAACAGTTGACTAAAAATAGAAAACTTTTTAGTAGATTTGTATTGGCTATTGATTTTTCTCTGCCAAAGTCCAGTATTTATAAACCATTGCAGCCAATGGCTGATATTCCAGATCTGTTATTTTTATATTGCTTGGCTAATTATTTTTATGGAAACAGTATCTTGCCAATTTTTTTCAAGTTTGAAATATCAGTCTATTAGTAGGTTGAAACAAGCTTGCTGAAGCAGCAGCTTTGGTCTTCTTTTGTATCTTGGTACATGGTGATCGAGACATTTTGGGTGAGTCACATACATCATGTTTGCTGAATTAGTCTGCACTGCACAGAGGCCTCCGAAGCAGAGAGATGCCTCAGTGCGGAAAACATCGGCGCTACTTGCTCTAAGACTTACTCTTACTTTGAACTCACCTTTGGAGTCTGCTAGGATATCGACCAATACCTAGAATTATTGACAAATGGCAGGAACTTTACATAAAAATTAGACCAACATAACAAAGTGTGTGATGCAAACAAAAACATACATTAGAACTTCAGGGTAAAAGGGTTTCTCTAACCTCGTCTCAGGTCTTAGCTTGGCAGTGGGTGCTTCTGGGAGAGGAGTCATCACGATAGCTGGTCAACCAATCAAAAGTAGGCTTAAGGTAAAGCGAGAAATAGGTTGCTCATAATGAATAGACTATTATTGTTTTGTTTAAAAAAAACAAAACAAACAATAACACTGGTGCAGGTCCAACTAAACCAGTGTCTTTCGGTTATTTGATTCTTGGACGTAGCACCTTATTTTTTACATTTTAACTGCAAAGAGTTTATAAATATTGTTGAGAGTTTGGGATCACAAATGATGTAGCAAACTGAAGTAATGGGTTTTCAGTTTTGCACATTTTTGTTTACAATGCAGATGTATAATTTAGGGTATTGTATTGTATATATCTCTGTGAGGATTTGCAAGGAAGATTGAAGAGGCAGTTAGTAATCTTGGAGCATTGTTGATAATAAAAATAAGGTGTGACTCTGCTTTCAGGCATATCTCCTATATCCTCTTTCCTTCATGAACCAGTGTCCCGTAAAATTGGGCTCTAAATTACGAGACCGTGTGAAGGTTTTAAAAACGATCCACTCAGCTGCTAAGGACATTGACTGGACCTCAACAGTCAGCAGGACACAGTCACAGCTGTACTTTGGTTTGGGTTTGGTCCAGCATTGATAAAAAGACAGAATGTTTGTCTTTATCACCTTACGGAGGATGAGATGGGTATATCAGCTTCATCACTGTCATCATTATCAGCTCCAGCCCATGACAGAGATGGTGAAGATTTTGGTGTTGCGGTGATAAATCAGAGCCGTTTCCCACGTTTGTCTTGGTATGTGCTCCTCCTTCCAGTAAAATGTTGTCTTTATTTGAATAATAAGGCTCTTATCTCACTGAGTTACTGTTCTGCTGCCCACCACATTCCCTCACTATCGCCCTGTTTTGCTCTTCCCACTCTCCACTTTGTCTTTAATCATACATCCCTTCCCACACACACACCCACACTCCTCATTTAGTTTTTATCTCATACCCTGGCCCTCACCTCACCTTGTCCCTCTTTGCTCTACTGAAGAGAAAGTAGAGATATTGGATCCTCAACCATAGCTTGAGCCATTCTTTTCCATCAGACTGTTGAGTTGAGGCCAAATTTAATCAGCTGCCTCAGTATAAAGCTGTAAACATCTTGCTTAGATGGATCTGCTCTCCAGTATTGAGGTTGTGGACTATTTCCTCCATAAACAGCTCAGCGCCACAGCCAGCTAGATTTAATCAGAATTTTGACAGACTTTAATGACTTTCGACAACCAAACGAATTTTTGTAATAAAAAAGGAACCTTGTGGTAGCAGGTTTCACTTGATAAAGCCTTCTGCTTGCATATCCTAGTTTGAATCCCTAAATCTTGTCTCCATTTTAAAGGAAGCCGCTTGGATCATCAGTGACATTGACATGGGCACAGACTGATTGTGCTCTACCTCCTCGTCCCAGATGGAGATATGCCCTCCCAAATATTTTAACAAGTCCACACTTTGGGCTCGAAAAGAACTTATTGAAGGGCTGAGCATTTGCAGCAAAGGCTGATCTGATTGGTTTATCCAAATGGTGGAGGGGCATCAGGTAGAAAAACCCATTTGTCAGCAGTATCCGCCACTCAGGCAGAAGCCTACAAGAGGTGGACAGAACTCAATTTCAGTTTTAATGGAATAATACCATGGTTAATGTGCTGTCTACTGGAGCAGAACACAAGGTCAGCTCAGGGTCAAACTTTAGAGATCAGATCATGTTAGCACAGCACCCAATTCATAGCCTTTACTAATTTTGATGTCTGCTGTAGCTATGCTGAATTTAAACCTAAATATTCAAGAAGCCTTTTTCCTTCATGCATCAATCTCTTGCCTTGTACTGTTAAAAAGAAGGCAACCTTGGTGCACCTATGCTAAATAATAAAAAAAAATAAAGTTTAAAAGATGCTTGTTTCTAACATTTGAGCTCATACAGCATTCCTGAAAAAAATATTAGTGAATTCTTTAGATCAGGTCAAAAATCCTTGGCATAATATTTGATTCAAATCTAAGTGCCACAAACCACATTAAAATGTTGTATAAAACACAGTTTATCCCTGCATTGAGTTCATGTTCATGAAGGAAATAATTTTAAGGTGCTCTTAAGCTGCTGTCACACTTTTTCTTATCAAACCATGTATCCTAGTGCATTTTTATATATATATATATATATATTTATACACACACAAACACACCATACACTGCCTGGCCAAAAAAACAAGTCGCCAGCTGGATTTAACAAGGGAAATAGGGCAAACTCCCCTTGGATTTACGCTGGGCTTATGTTTCGGGAGGGAGCCAAATAATTTTAACCCAACTGGTGCAATGAGTTGCTTCTCATTTCTTAAACAACCATGTCGAAAGACACATCCCGTGGTTGTGGAAAGATGTCACTCTGTTTCAGAAGGGTCAAATCATTGGCATGCATCAAGCAGAGAAAACATCTAAGGAGATTGCAGAAACTACCAAAATTGGGTTTAGAACTGTCCAACTCATTATTAAAACTGGAAGGTGGGGACCCATCATCTTCGAGGAAGAAATGTTTGGTGAAATCAAATCGAAGAAAAACAACAGTAGAACTCCGGGCTATGTTTAATAGTGAAAGTAAGGCATTTCCACATGCAGAATGCGAAGGGAACTCAAGGGATTGGGACTGAACAGCTGTGTAGCCTTAAGAAAACCACTAATCAGGGAGGCTAACCGAAAAAAAAAAGGCTTCAGTTTGCTAGGGAGCATAAAGATTGGACACTGGAGCAATGGAAGAAGGTCATATGGTCTGATGAGTCCAGAGTGATGGGCACGTAAGGGTAAGAAGAGAGGCAGGTGAAATGATGCACCCATCATGCCTAGTGCCTACTGTACAAGCCTGTGGTGGCAGTGCTATGATCTAGGGTTGCTGCAGGTGGTCAGGTCTGGGTTCAGCAACAGTATGTGTTCAAAGAATGAGGTCAGCTGATTACCAGAATATACTGAATGACCAGGTTATTCCATCAATGGATTTTTTTCTTCCCTGATGGCACGGGCATATTCATAGATGACAATGCCAGGATTCATCGGGCTTGAATTGTGAGTGGTTCAGGGAGCATGAGACATCATTCTCACACATGGATTTGCCACCACAGAGTCCAGACCTTAACCCCATTGAGAATCTTTGGGATGTGCTGGAGAAGGATTTGTGCAGCGGTCAGACTCTACCATCATCAATGCAAGATCTTGGTGAAAAATTAATGCAACACTGGGTGGAAATAAATCTTGTGACATTGCAGAATGTGTGTATATAAATATGTATACATATATGTATACTGCTCAAAAAAATAAAAGGAACACTCAAATAACACATCCTAGATCTGAATGAATGAAATATTCTCATTGAATACTTTGTTCTGTACAAAGTTGAATGTGCTGACAACAAAATCACACAAAAATCATCAATGGAAATCAAATTTATTAACCAATGGAGGCCTGGATTTGGAGTGTGGCCTCCACGTGCCTGTATGATCTCCCTACAACGCCCGGCCATGCTCCTGATGAGACGGCGGATGGTCTCCCGAGGGATCTCCTCCCAGACCTGGACTAAAGCATCCGCCAACTCCTGGACAGTCTGTGGTGCAACGTGACGTTGGTGGATGGAGCAAGACATGATGTCCCAGATCTGCTCAATTGGATTCAGGTCTGGGGAACGGGCGGGCCAGTCCATAGCTTCAATGTCTTCATCTTGCAGGAACTGCTGACACACTCCAGACACATGAGGTCTAGCATAGTCCTGCATTAGGAGGAACCCAGGGCCAACCGCACCAGCATATGGTCTCACAAGGGGTCTGAGGATCTCATCTTGGTACTTAATGGCAGTCAGGCTACCTCTGGCGAGCACATGGAGGGCCATGCAGCCCTCCAAAGAAATCCCACCCCATGCCATCCATTACAGACCCACTGCCAAACCGTGTGTGTGTGTGTGTGTGTGTGTGTGTGTGTGTGTATATATATATATATATATATATATATATTATATATATATATATACACACATACACATATACACATATACAGGGGCTGGACAATGAAACTGAAACTTTAGGTTAAGGATTTAACCCCGGTTCTCTGAAACATGAGTGAGGCATCTCACTATGGGACACGCCTCCAGCGCCTGTCCCCCAGAAGCTCTATTACATTACGCCAGTCTTGACTGGCAGGCGGAGTGACATCCGCTCCCATGGGAGGGACTTCCTCCCAGTATAAAAGCCGACGTCACATAGATGATCTTCAGTTTAGAAAGCACACCTCTTCCTCGCTCCCTGCAAGGAGGGTGATCTGGTGAGATACCTCATTCATGTTTCAGAGAACCGGGATTAAATCCTTAACCTAAAGTTCTCTGTCAACATTTGTTTCGGTATCTCACTATGGGATATTCCTGCTCCCGTATTGCCAGATAAGCTCACTCGAAGACCAACAGATGCATCCTGCAGTCATGGCAATGTGGAACCCACACCCAGGACCGTGTGAGCCAGTGTGGGCCTGGTGACATCCAGTTTATAGAACCTAGTGAAGGTGTGAGGGGCAGCTGGCAGCCTCACATATTTCCTCCACAGGTATACCCTGGAACAATGCCCAGGATGAAGCCACACCACGAGTGGAGTGAGCCCGCAGACCTGCAGGGGTGCAAGGCCTCTGCTCTCATAAGCCATAAAAATAGCCCCCACTACCCAATGTGAAAGACGTTGCTTTGTGAGAGGCTTTCCTTTATGTGATGAAGCCCACGACACAAACAGCTGCTCTGATTTGCGAAAATCCGCAGTTTTTTTTTCACATATAACCGCAGAGCTCGTACTGGGCAGAGCGTGTGCAGTCGTTCATGCTCCTGAGAGGAGAATGGTGGTGGGTAGAAAGCCATTAATTCAAGGGCACGGCATGGCAGAGCCGTAGCAACCTTAGGTATAAAGGCAGGATTAGGTTTCAGTAAAACCCTTGACTCACCCAGAAACTACATGCAGGACGGTTAACTGAGAGCGCTTGAATGTCACTCACATGCTTAGCAGAAACCAGAGCAATTAATAAGGCCGTTTTAAAGGAAAGCACTTTGAGCTCAACCTGCTGCAACGGTTCGAACGGTGCACGTGACAACGCATTGAGTACCATAGGTAAATCCCATGAAGGAGTGAGGCTCCTCGACACTGGACGGAGCTGTCGTGCACCTTTCATGAATTGACACACCAGGGGGTGCTGCCCCACTGTTTTATCACCAAAACCAACGTGACAGGCTGAAATAGCAGCCAGGTACACCTTCACAGTGGAAAAAGCCAAGCCTTTATCCAACAGTGCTTGCAGAAAAGTTAGGACGTCCGACACAGAGCTTTGCATTACGCTCACCATACTTTTTGCGCACCAACCCACGAATGCCTGCCATTTACCCTCATACGCGCTACGCTTGGAAACGGCCCTTGCATTTTGAATTGTGTCAATAACGTTCTGGGGAAGCCCACTGGCAGCCAGATTTAAACCCGCACAGGCCAGGCCCATAGGGCCATGCGCTCCGGATGCGAATGAAATATTTCTCCGCGTGCCTGCGTCAGGAGATTTCTGCGGAGGGGAAGCTGCCATGGTTCGCCGTGTAGCATCTGAAAAATCTCTGCTAGCCAGTGTTTCCCTGGCCTGCGGGGAGCTATCAGAATGAGTGAGTGTTTTCCCTCTCGCAGCCTGGTGAGAGTAGGAATGATCAGTTCCAGCGGGGGAAAGGCGTACAGTAGGACCGGCGGCCATTCGTGCGCTAGCGCATCCAGACCAAGCGGAGCCTGTCACTCTGTCAGTGAGAAAAACATTGGACACTGAGCATTTTTGCCTGATGCAAAGAGGTCGACCTCCGCTCGGCCGTACCTCCGCCATATCTGGGACATCACCTCGCTGTGGAGTTTTCACTCTTTGTAGCGGGGATTGCCCCTCGACAGCAGATCCGCGCCTCTGTTCATTACCCCTCACACATGAGTCGCTCTTAGCGACAGCAAGTGTGAGCTGGTCCAGATTATCAGTCTGTATGCCAGCTGGTGTAAATGACATGAGTGAACACCCCCTGTCTGTTGATGTAAGCAACCACTGTCGTGTTGTCCGTTCTGACCAAAACATGGTGCCCTTTGATAAAGGGCTGAGAGTGTCTCAGTGCCAGCATCACGGCCAGGAGTTCCAGACAATTTATGTGGGCTGTCTGTGTTTGTGGACTCCAAACGCCGTTTACCATCATCCCCTCGTGAGTGGCTCCCCAGCCTGTCAGTGAGGCGTCTGTGGTAATTACCTTCCTCCTCAGGATGGTTCCCATGGTAACGCCGGTGTTGAGAAAACCGGGGCGCTTCCATGGGCTCAACGCGCATGCACATATGAGAGAAACCAAGACGTTGCGGTGAGCATGGTGTGTGGGGCTCAAGCTGAGTGACGCCACCCACCTCTGAAAACGGGGCCCATGTGTGGGGACGGCCGAGTGTGATGACCGCCAGCGCAGACGCCATCAGACCCAGCAGTCTGAGGCATAACCTGAATTTCACCTGTGTGCCTCTGCGAAAGAGTCCCAGACAAGCCTGAAAGGCTTTTACTCGGTCCGCTGAGAGGCGCGCTCTGAACTCGACTGAATTCAGTGACAGACCAATGAAGGTGATTGTTTGTACTGGGGTTAAGATGCTCTTTTCCCAGTTTATTGTGAATCCCAGAGCCGTCAGATGTAAAGTAAGCACCTCGGCGTGCGTCACGAGCTCCTCTAAAGACTGAGCTGCAATCAGCCAATCATCTATATACGTCGCCAGACGCATGCCCCTTTCCCTCAGAGGCGCGATGGCTGCCTCGGTGGATTTCACGAACACACGAGGGCTCAGTGAGAGACCAAAAGGGAGTACCAGATACTCGTATATCTTTCCCTGAAACGCAAATCTGAGGTATTTTCAGTGAGGGGGGTATATAGGGATATGGAAATATGCGTCTTTCAACTCTATGAAGATAAAACAGTCTCCTTGACACACAAACCTTATCAGAGCTGCATGTGTTAGCATCCTGAACGAATACTGTCTCAGATATTTGTTCAGAGCTCGCAGATCCAATATCGGTCGCAGACCCCCGCCCCTTTTCGGCACGAGAAAGTATCTGGAGTAAAACCCGTCTCTGCTTTGCTCCTGCGTTACCAGCCGAACAGCTCTTTTGTGCTGCAGGGAAATTATTTCCTCCTGCAGGACGCGAGCGGACTCTCCCCAGGCATATGACTGTAATATGCCCTTGAAACGGGGTGGGGCTGTCACAAATTGGAGCCTGTATCCCTTGGATACAGTCTTTATCACACAATCTGACGCTCCACACGCTCGCCACAGCTGAGTGTTGTTTGCCAGTGCACCTAAAGGTGCTTCCGTGTAAACACTGCGCAACATTGGCTGAGGGATCTGCTGTTCCGCTACAACTGCTAGCTGCGCTTGCCCCAGGTCTGCTTCTTCTACAGAAAAAGCAGCCTGCTGTGCTACAGGTAGGGTGAGAGCTCCCCCTTGAGGCCTCATGTGCAGCTGTGGCAAGGGTGGGGCGAGAGCTCCCCCTTGTGGCCTCATGTGCAGCTGAATGGCCACGTCCGGTCTGTGTGTTATTTTCAACATATTTCTCATGTTTTTCTGTTGTGGCTGCGCCCTCGGCTCCAGGCCTGGATGCGTGCCAGAAAACAACGTTATTGAACATGTTGTGAAGGGGGAAGGTCGTGTTTTTAGACACTGGCATGTGTTTGTGCACCGGTGTGTGCTTTCTGGCCACAGCTGCGGCTCCACTGAGCTCTCGGTGGCTGTGATCTTCCTCCGCTTCGGTCGGCTCTGAACGATGAGCTCCAACGTTCGGCTCTGCAGGCCGTTGGAGTTGCCTTGAACGTGGCGTTCTGAACTCGAACTGGGACAGGACGTGTCCTGGTAGTGGGGGTGCAGGTGTCTGGCAGATTCTGCTCTCCCACCCCGAAGACGGCTCCCTAGGTAGCGCGCCTCTTTTTCTTTGCGCTCACAGTAGCGGGGGGGGTCGCTTGGTTTCCCGGTGTTGCCGGGGGAGCGAATGGCTTCCTTCCCCAAGCACCTTTGAGCTCTTTCTGTTTCCCACTGTCCGCTGACTGCGGCTGAGGCTGGCGTTTGGGGAGGCTGAGGCTGGCGTTTAGGCCGGTCGAGCCGCCGCTTGAGCAAACGGCGCACGGGGTGCTGTGGGGGGAGGAGGCTGCGCTTTTCTGGGCAGACACAGCTTTAGCGCTTCACCTTCCCTCTTTTTTTCCTCACAGCGTTTTTGCATGGCTGCCACGGTGGGGCCGAATAAGCTCTTCGGATCCACGGGGGTGTCGAGGAGCTGGTTCTTTTCTCTCTGAGACAGGCTAGACAGGTTCAGCCATCTAGCTCTCTCCTGAGTGACCATCAGGGCCATGGCTCTCCCGGAGGCTTGGACGCGCTTCTGTGGAGACGCAGGCATAGGTTCGTCACCACGCACAACTCGTCCCACAAATCGGCCATCGGTGTGCCAGTCATCTGCTCCTGTAACTCTGCTTGGTAAGCGAGGAGAAGAGATGAAGCGTTTAAGGCTTTAACAGATGCAGCCACCGCCTTGTAGCTTTTCTCATTCAGAGCGGACTGAAAAGAATCGGCTTTGAAGGGAAGGGTGGGTCCTGCCGCTGTCATGGCTGACTTCTGCGATGGGTGCAGGTGAGATGCCAGCAGAGGTTCTACGGGAGGCAGATGTGAAAAGCCACCGGCCTCCATGCCCGTCCAGTCCAGTGCCGACCCTCCCAGGGTGGGGATCTTGGCGGTGAGAGGATTGCTCCAGGACCGGGTTGCCTCCTCGAGGCACTCGGGAAAGACCGGCAACTGCTGTCTGCTGGAAGATTTGGCTCTCGGAAGCCGCTTCCCCTCATATCGAGATGTGGTAGTTTCAGTGAGGGTTTCCGGCCACTCGATGCCCAGCTTCTTTGCTGCCCTTCTGCAGACATCATGCAGGTCAGTTGCCGTCGGGTTTGGGGAACCGCAGCGACTGGTGTCATCCATCACCGAGGGCTTTGCAGCCAACGGGACCGCATAAGGCCCGCAGTCCAGCTCGTCGTCGTCAGACCCGAGACTGATGGACTCCACTTCAAATTCGGACTCGGCAGTAGCAAAGGTGTTGAAACCTGGAAGTCCGGCCTCGTCTTCCTCCGGGTCAGTCAGTGGCACGACAGCGTCGAGCTGATCACCCCAACTGGCTCCAGCCAAGGTAGGCTCTCTCTCATCATTACCAGGAAGCTCCGGTGGCGGGGGATTGGCTACCCCCATCATAGGATCAACCTCCGACAGGCTAGCTTGGCGTGCTAGCCTGCGCCGACGAGATTTGAGGGAGAGCCGTGCACAGTGCTCGCAGCTCGCCGGTGATGCTAACGCGTCCTGGGCATGTTGCAGCCCCAGACACGAAGCGCAGACAGAGTGGGTATCTGCCCCAGCTATAAGGTTGCCACATGTGCAGGTTCTAGATGGTGGTTTGACTCTGTTCATGGTGAGAACGAGTGCAAGTTACACAACTTCGTGAGCTCCGTTAAGAGTGCAGCTAGTTTGGTGACCAGTTGCAGCGCTGCTGTTTGGTGACAGACCAGCGTTGGAGGAGACTCGGAACAGTCGAGCACAGATATTGAGAAGCGTTCAGCGACCGAGTTGTTAGCTCGCTCTGTGAACAGTTAAGCTAACTCAAGTTACTGTAATGACCGTCTGAGAGATGCTTCTGGGAACGAGAAGAGGTGTTAGACTGAAGACCATCTACGTGACGTCGGCTTTTATACTGGGAGGAAGTCCCTCCCATGGGAGCGGACGTCACTCCACCTGCCAGTCAAGACTGGCGTAATGTAATAGAGCTTCTGGGGGACAGGCGCTGGAGGCGTGTCCCATAGTGAGATACCGAAACGAAAGTTGAAAGAGAACACCTGTCATTTTAGTGTGGGAGGTTTCATGGCTAAATTGGACCAGCCTGGTAGCCAGTCTTCATTGATTGCACATTGCACCAGTAAGCGCAGAGTGTGAAGGTTCAATTAGCAGGGTAAGAGAACAGTTTTGCTCAAAATATTGAAATGCACACAACATTATGGGAGACATACCAGAGTTCAAAAGAGGACAAATTGTTGTTGCACGTCTTGCTGGCGCATCTGTGACCAAGACAACAACTTTGTGATGTATCAAGAGCCACGGTATCCAGGGTAATGTCAGCATACCACCAAGAAGGACGAACCACATCCAACAGGATTAACTGTGGACGCAAGAGGAAGCTGTCTGAAAGGGATGTTTGGGTGCTAACCCGGATTGTATCCAAAAAAACATAAAACCACGGCTGCCCAAATCACGGCAGAATTAAATGTGCACCTCAGTTCTCCTGTTTCCATCAGAACTGTCCGTTGGGAGCTCCACAGGGTCAATATACACGGCCGGGCTGCTATACCCAAACCTTTGGTCACTCATGCCAATGCCAAACGTCGGTTTCAATGGTGCAAGGAGCGCAAATCTTGGGCTGTGGACAATGTGAAACATGTATTGTTCTCTGATGAGTCCACCTTTACTGTTTTCCCCACATCCGGGAGAGTTACGGTGTGGAGAAGCCCCAAAGAAGCGTACCACCCAGACTGTTGCATGCCCAGAGTGAAGCATGGGTTGGATCAGTGATGGTTTGGGCTGCCATATCATGGCATTCCCTTGGCCCAATACTTGTGCTAGATGGGGCGGTCACTGCCAAGGACTACCGAACCATTCTTGAGGACCCATTGCATCCAATGGTTCAAAACATTGTATCCTGAAGGCGGTGCCATGTATCAGGATGATAATGCACCAATACACACAGCAAAGACTGGTGAAAGATTGGTTGATGAACATGAAAGTGAAGTTGAACATCCCCCATGGCCTGCACAGTCACCAGATCTAAATATTATTGAGCCACTTTGGGGTGTTTTGGAGGAGCGAGTCAGGAAACGTTTTCCTCCACCAGTATCACATAGTGACCTGGCCACTATCCTGCAAGAAGAATGGCTTAAAATCCCTCTGACCACTGTGCAGGACTTGTATATGTCATTCCCAAGACGAATTGACGCTGTATTGGCCGCAAAAGGAGGCCCTACACCATACTAATAAATTATTGTGGTCTAAAACCAGGTGTTTCAGTTTCATTGTCCAACCCCTGTACATAAAGGTTGTTTTTGGTATGCTCTGCTTGTTTACATCTTCATAATCTCAAATATATTGAAAGTGTACCTATTACTGGGTATTTCCAACCTAATTTCTGATAACTGAGTGAACTTTCTTAACTTCTATTTATTTTTATTTATCTTTGTGTTGGTTTCTATGCACCCAGGGTGAGAATGCTATCCCAAGTCTTTATAGAACCTTCAGGCAGTAAAATATCTTTGCAACATAAAGAGTGTGGGGTGTTTTGAGCTGGTTAACTTCACTGCCCTCATGAGGAGAGTGTTTTTAATGTCAAGCAGTGAGTTGATGTGTAGCATGTGGTTTAAGGTGTGCATGTTTTAACCTCCAGGTGATTCCTGACTTTCTGTAACATCTCCTGGTTGCCTGTCCCTCCTCCTGTTTCTGTTTCAGCTCGGAAACAGGAGATAATTAAGATGACGGAGCAGCTGATCGAAGCCATCAACAATGGGGATTTTGATGCTTACACGTAAGTTTTACTGATTTGTTTTTGTCTGGGCAACATGTGGAATAAATTTAGTTTGGGTTTGCTACATCTGTTTGGCAGTTCTTGGTCCCTGCAGAATTATTTATTTATTTTTCTTCTTACAGGAGAATCTGTGACCCTGGACTGACTTCTTTTGAGCCAGAGGCTCTTGGAAACCTGGTGGAGGGCATGGACTTTCACAAATTCTACTTTGAGAATCGTAAGTTCCTCACTTTGAAGCATTTACCAGCTCCTTACCTTTTACTAAGTATAGTATGTTAATGGCTCCACATCACTGAAGCCTGATCTTGTGTTATTGACAGGCAGGCAGTCACCAAATCATGTTAGGGAATCTTTAATCAACATAAACCTAAGTTTTGGGGACATAGAGATCAATAATCTAATTGATAAAGTTGTGCTGCTGTTGGAAGAAGAAGACAGTATCACTGGTGTATGAGTACTTTCGCTATCAGTCTATGTGAGAAATAGATCTGGTTTCTTTAGCCACATAATTTATGTTTTCTGTTGTTTAATTACTAAAAAGCACCAAGCTGAACAGGTCTGTTTTGCCCTTTTTAAAGTGATTCTACTGCTTTAAATGATGGATTAGTCAAATGTTGTGTGAGGTAATACCTTTGTATGTAATACCCACCTAAAAAGAAAAAAGCTAATCTGAACTGTCCCCAAAAGGAAACTAAATATTCACAGCTGATTTTTCCTTTGTTTTGGAAACATTTTATATAGTAGCTTGTCAAAGTATCAATACCCGTTGATCCTTCCCACATTTTGTTAGGTTAAAGCCTCAAACCTCAATGTGTTTCGTTGGGATTTTATGTGATAGGCCAACAAAAAGTAGAGCATGATTTTGAAATGTAGAAAAATCAGTTAATGGTTTTCAACTTTCTGTGTGAATAAAAATCTGAGAAGTGTGATGTGCATTTTTATTTAGCACCTTGTACCTTGACCCCTAAGTAAATTTCAGTTACAATCTAATGCCTTAAGAGGTCACCTAATTAGTAAGTACACCACACACTGGTGGAATACCACCAGTGTGTGTCTGTGAATTAATCTCAGGATAAATCCAGCTGTTCTGTGAAGGCTTCAGAGGTAGAACAGTCAGGAAGGAAGTTTTGGAGAAGTTTAAAGGAATGTCAGGTTATGAAACAATATCCCAAGCTCTGAAGAATATGAACAGCTGCATCACCAACATATCGCCATACACCCAAACTACTGGTAGTGGATTCCACAAATTTGTCCTTTTGAGAAGAGCAGAAAGTCAAGTTTGCAGTTTGCCACAAGCCATGTAGAAAACACAGCAAACATATGGACGAAGGTGCTCTGGTCAGATGAGACCAAGATTGATCTTGTTGGCATATATACAAAACGTTTGTGAGATGGAAAAGTAACCCTGCATGTCTGCAAGGTGTGAGACCATGGTGGCAACAGCATTGATGCTTTTCTTCAGACGGGAGAGTATCTCTGGTCAGAGCTGATTGGAAGATGATCGCAGCTAAACCCAGGGTAACACTGGTAGAAAACCTGCTAGAGGCTGGAAAACGCTTGAAACTGAGTTTTCCCATCCAGCAGGACAATGAACCTAAACAAAAGGTCAGAGCTGTAATAAAGTGGTTAAGATCAAAGCACATTCATGTATTAGAATGGCTCAGTCAAAGTCCAGACCTAAATCCAAGAGCGAATCGGTGGCACGACTTGAAAATGTGTCTTCACATACACTAAATATCCAATCTGACTGAGCTTAATGGGCATTATTTGCAGTCTGTTGATGAGCAAAGGTGGTAGAAACGAATCCCAAGAGACTAGCTATAATGGCAGCAAAATGTGGCACTAAAAGAATAACCTTAAGGGGCTTAATACAAATGTATTTATTAAATAAAATGCTAAACTTTTCAGATTTTTTTCTTTTTGTAAAAATGTTAAAACTTGTAGAATTTTTTTCTTTTACTTCACAATTCTCCATTCCTTTTTATTTTTGGTTTATTACATAAAATCCCCCAAAAATATACTGAGGTTTGTGGTTTTAAAATGAGAAAATGTGTCAAAGTTAAAGGGGTATAATTAGTGTTTCAAGGCTGTGTGAATATACCATATTTACAGAAGATTCTTCTCTTCTGGCATAAAAAGATCAATGAATTAGTTGAATTTTTCTTCCACAGTACATAATCTTAACTTAGCCCATGTTAAACGTGTCAGTTTATTCATGTCCCATAAATATGAGGCGATTTAACATTTAGCTTTAATCTTCCTATTATGTGTATAAGCCAACATATATCTTAACCCTAAATGCTCCAAAACCTAATTGGTTGACTACATTCAGTGGGTTTGCTCCTTTGTGTTGTCATAGTTCTGAGTAAAAACAGCAAACCGATGCACACCACCATCCTCAACCCCCACGTGCATCTGATCGGCGAGGATGCCGCCTGCATCGCCTACATCCGCCTGACGCAGTACATCGACAGCCAAGGACGGCCCCGCTCCTGCCAGTCGGAAGAGACCCGTGTGTGGCATCGGCGCGATGCCAAGTGGCTCAATGTTCACTTCCACTGTTCAGGAGCACCGGCTGCACCGCTGCAGTGAACAGACAACCCAGGCCCAGGTGAGCAAGCGCATATCTGAGCTGAGTTTATAATGTTCAACAGTTGGTTTATGTCGAGTTTAAAGATTATGATGGACATTTAAACATGTGCAGGTTATGATAACCTTAGCATGTCCAGTAAATCCACAAACTTTTCTGCCTAAATGCGTTTCCCATCTTCTCATCAGAATTGGTAGAGCTAATTTAAATTTGTTCATTTTCTGGCATGGACCCGGCTTTTAAGCAAAGTGTTTTAATTTTCAATTGGGTTGAGGTCAGGGTTTTGAGGAGGCCATTCAAGAGGCCTTCCAAATCTAGTTTTGATGAGTTTTTGTAACACACATTTGTGTCAAAGTTTCAACCACCTGACACAAACTGTCCGCTATGATGAAGAGAAATTGGTTAGAATGATCAGGAACGGCTCAGAAACCACCAAGACTTAAAGCCCATAAAGAAGACTCTGGAACACCACAGAACGATACTAGCCAGTGGCTTAATTTGTATTTTGTGAAGTTAATGATCTCACTGCATGGTCCTGATTAATTAAAGTCAAAGTCACTTAAACCAGCGTCACTGTTTACTGTGAGGCAATAATGAAGCAACATGCCAAAACAGACACCTTTTGAATGAAATGTGCAGCTAACTACTGATTGACTGACCAAGTCCAATGATTTCTGGGGAAACCTTTTACCACCACAACAACAAAAATAATGTTCAACTCCAGAACAATGAACCAGCTATCAGGCATGGTGGAGGTAGCATCATTCTATGGGGCCGTTCCAGTGCCAGTGGATGGAATACTGAAGACCGAAAACTACCTTCAAATTCTTCAACTTTACCTCAAATGACACCCTTCGAAGCTGGATTTGGTTTATAAACGGGTTAATGTTAAACTTACAAAATGGCCATGACCTCAAACCTGTTGAAAATGTATGAACTAGGCTTAATACACAGATTTATGCCAGGAAACCAACTGTGAGAAGAATAAAAGATGCTTCTTGGTTACAAAGTGTGATCCTGCATAGCTTCAACAACATTTGCATTAAACTCAGACCTGTGCACTTAATTCCTGTTCCGTCTGACGTGAACCAGCTGCACTGAGATCATTTTCCCCTTTTCTTCCAGGTTTGCCTGAGCTCTAAAGCTACTTTACTCTCCGAGGTCGGAGTGGAAGCCTGGATCCTGGCTAGGATGAGGCTGCTTGGAAAACTCAAAAGTGGGGAAAATATTACAATCTCTTAAAAAAAAAAAAAAAAAACACACACCTAAAAAAATGTTTTAAAAGCTTGAATGATTGACTGACCAATCCAGTCCAGTCCATCCCTTACTAGATGATGATAGGGGTCTTGGGGGCCCTGCCTTGCAGATGGTGCATGCTTCTGACAGCTACACAGGGGTGATGCTGTCCTGGTCCTGTTCTCCTATGGCGATTTTTCTCCCAGTCTCGGATTTGTCTGAATGTTAGAAATATGAATATTCGTCATAACTTAAAAATATTTACTGGGGCAACGAGAATATTTAGAATAATGTGATCACTTTTGCCTAAGCAGAGCAGCAAAGCATTTACTTTAATGCAAGTATTGTTTTTTTCAGTTAGCTGGTATATTGATGTTCTGTTTAGGGTTATGGGAATGAGTGACTAATGTGGACTTAATGTAAGGTTGCTTTAGGAGTCAGGTTTGAGCCTCTTCATTGTTTTAAGGCATTATGTTACTGAACAGACCTGCAGTTTGATTTTCTTTGGAATATGTGTTGAGAGCTTTGTGTTATGTCCTCATTGAGGTTTTTTTTAAACATTTTCTTTGACATTTTTTAATAAAAAGGGGTTTATTTAAAAACAAACTGTCTAGAACGAGATATTTATATCGAGGAAAATAGGGGAAATTATTGGCTTTCTGGATCTAGGAAGGGATCTTATGCAGGAGATTTATTTGATTTTATTTTTTATGTGAGGTCCGTAGGTGTAAATACGATGTCGTTACACGTCATGCATGCACAAACACGCTCGCAGCCCCCCATGTGCTTTTAAGGTCGAGTCTCGAGCTTTTTAGACACATCGTTCCAAAGCCTGCTCACCCTGAAGTTGCAGGACTCCATCTGTTTGATCTGCAGTGTTTCAATCCAAACACAAGGTGGCATCGTCGGTGAAAGTCTGAAGCTCCTTAAAATGTGCAAATCTGAGCTGTAAGCACGGACACTCTCTTGGTTTCATTTTGTTTGTGTGTTTTGAGGTGAAGCATGATTTCTTTAACTCCCCACTGACCTGCGCTGTTTTCTGCACACTTATGACTCGATGCTGTTGCGTTTGCTCTTCTGAAGGAGTGAACATTTCTGCAACTTCAGGTTGCGCTTGCCAAAATCCCACCATCTCACTCTACCTCTGCCCTCCTTCTTCCATCATTGACCTTCACAAACCAGTCCCATTGCCATCGCAACACCACGTTGTGTGATGGAAACATCTCTTCCACCCCGTCTCTTGTTTTGATCGTGTTCTAACTGTATATTGTCCATCTTGGCTTGCTGTACCACTGTGTGAAGTCCTGGTAATGTAAAAAGTCTGTTAACAGGCCGCAGGTGAAGGATTTGATGGGAAGAGGGCTACTATCAGGACCTTCACTGCCTCCAATCAGTGGGATTTGGTCCTTTTTATCAGTGTCTGTTCTAAATGTTGTAGTCGTAAATGTTTTGATGTCTGCATTTTAATGTTTTTAGGCTAAAAGTAAAATGAGGTGGGGGTCAAAATGAGCAGGAAGTGATACTTTTTAAACAGCACAGAAAACATTACACACAATCCTGAAGTCGTTAGATGAACTCTCGTTTCTAATCAGAATCACAGCATGACAGAAGCACACGAGATCAAAGATTCTCTGTTTGGAAAAGGACAAGAACACACGTCTGGGCCGGTGTTTGTTCCACAGTGTCGTCCAAGCTTTGTGTGACTGTACCAGCAAATGAGCAACACTTGAGTGGCCATTGTGCACTTGGCTGCTCCATGGTAACTCACATGACGCAAGTCGGCCGATGCTTCCTACCAAGACGTTGTGTGTGTGGTTGAGCCGACGCAGTCGAGAGAACATTTTTAAGAAGACCATCTGTAAGCCTTGTGTCTATGTACAAACTGCCTGTGCTTCTGTTCGATCGACGTATCTGAGATGCCATGAGAACTGTGTCCACTCCTCCACCCTCTGCACCACGACGCTTTGTAAATCTGAATCTGTGTGGTGTGTTTTATGCTTCTGAGTAACTTGTTTGTGCTGTGGGCACCAGCCTGGTTGTATGTTGATACCACCAAGTTAATATGTTTGGGTTTTTCTATTGTGTGTGGGAGAAACACATTTGGGAAGGTTGACATGGAACTTACGGAAGGTTCAAGTAAATTTAAGAGGTTGGCTTTAGAGTTTAGGGGTGTACTATGAAGCAATAACCAATGCATTTGAAACCTGCACAGTTAAAGGTCATGCTTTGAATTGGAAGCTGCAGTTTAAAACTGTCATTTTCTCCTTTTCTAATAATATCCCAGATAGTAGAACCAGTTATTAACATTTCAGCTATACGTCAGACAACTATTGGTTAAATCTAAATATTAAACCACCCTGAAAGACCTTAATGGCACTAATGCTAAATGAGAATAGCATTTGCACCAAACTGGCAGTAAATTAAAATGGTCGCAAAAGTCAAAGTCAGTGCAAATCCCAAAGACAAAAATACTTATATTTTAGCTAGTATATTTTAATCCTTGTAATAGGATCAGTCATTAATTAAAATAAGTATTGATTTAGCAAATTATAGGTGCGCTGAGGCATTTCAGCTGAGGTTTGTAAGCGAACACCCAAACTTCTAGAGTTGTAGGTCCATATTTTTCCATCAAACAAAGCTGAGAAGTGGCAGTACATGCAGTGGCTTTGCATTTAAATTGCTTATGTGCAATTCTTTTTGGTTAATAGACAACATTTTTACAATTCCTTTGTTTCTTTTTAATTCTGTTCAGGCTTGTGATGATTAAATCATTGTGATGTCAGAAATTAAGAAGTTTGTTAAAAGAAACATGAAAGTAAAAATTTCGGAGTGATGCGTCACATTCAGCACTGAGGCCTAACACAATAACCATCCTAAACGAACCTAGTGAAAGCAAACCTTGTTGCCTCGATGGTCAGACAAGACGCCCAGCTTGGCTTGAATGGGGGAATCAACCATTCGGGTCCACGGATAGATAGATGATCTTTGTATTAAAAATGCTCACTTCATCTTTTCCCTTTTGGCAACACGTATCCACACATTAAATCAACATATTCCTGGTAATTATGTAGTTATTTTTTGCTAAGGAAACATTAAATTTTCCGTTTCTATAGACGGTGACAGGCTTGAAGATGGTACATTTACCAACACTATGTAATCACGTGTCTTCCTGCTTTAAGCGGCGTGGCTCAAAAGGCAATTTTTATGTAGGAAAGGTTAATTTTAAATCACTTCTCTGCTTTGAAAAAAAGTAGAAATAAATAATTGAGATTTATGTTTTATAATTTCGGGACTTTGATTTGTCTAGCTCTAAAGTAGGATATTTGCCTTTTAATATCAGTTTGCTGATTGTACAGCTAAAACAACACAATAGAGTTGGAGGCTGTTTATCCTAATGCAAAGTTTTAGGAACCTAGAAGTTCTGGTTTTAAAAACAAAGGGAGAAACACATTAAATAAACTTTAAAGAACAATGACAAAGTAGTAGAATTACACACAACTGTTCAAGTGTTGTGACTGCATAGTCTGACACTGGTAACGGTCACAGCTAACAACCCATGGTGGATATTTTAATATTATGACACAGAGGATGTTTCACAATGTTTTTCTTTTTTCAAAATTTCAGTCAAAAGATCGGTCCATCATAATCGATACGCCTGAAACAGAGAGCCTCAGAACTGAGAAACACTCGTCAGTCTTGTGCAGCCAGTTAAAACAGGAAAAGTCTGGTTGTGTTAAACCTGCTTCGTAGTACATCCTCCGAACCTGCCCAAGGTAACAAACCATTTGTCAAATTATTTAGAACAAGCATAGTCTTTCAAACAAACTTCGCATCTCACATTTTCAAGCAAAATAAATTAAATGGAAAAAGAAAATCCACACTAGTAAGATCCCCACTGCCATCATTGTTGTTACACTTGTGGTTTTCTTTCACTGCAAAGTCAAAAAAAATCCCTATGCTCTAATAAATCTGTTTTCAAGTTTCTCCTTAATCATAACTTGAAACAATTCTCTCCCCCCTTATTTCAGTCATATCTAAAATACAAAAAATAGATATAAAATGAGCATAAAAATAAAATGGAAACCTTGAAATGTATTGTATCTTGTAAGGTTTGTATATGAATGTTTCCCCCTAGCTCCAGAAACTAGGTGAGAATCATTTCTGTTCACATGATAAATCAAAGTTGCATTGAGAGATGGTGAAAACCTCTCAATCGACAAAGGTTTTAACATAAAATTATCTGACATAAACAAGGTTCTAAATTCTGTAACTCTAAACTCCAAGTGCACAAACCCACCCATGTCATCATCCATTAAACATTGAAGCCAGAAGTAAAGGGTATGTGAAACAATTTAAGCACTCTAGAATTTAAAAGGTTTTATTTTCCATTTGCAAATGTCAAAGTTCATACTGGTTCAAATACTTTGGCAAACTTTGAATATGCTTTGTTTAAAACTGTAAAGTGAAATATGGAGATAAATGCAACAATCATCTTGGAAAAAGTAAATTAAAAACATTCTGAACACTATATATGCAGTTTTACACATGGAAGAAATATGCATGTATGTCTGCTCTCTGGTAATTTTCACTGTTAATAAAGAAATAGAAATTTGTTATTTGCATCCTCCAGGTTATAAAATGGTTGTCTGAGAAATACAAAATAGTGTTATTTCACATAAAAATGTATTGATTAGCTGAATCCTTAGTTTGATTGTGCTCCTTTAAGAGTAAATATATTGCATTGTGACCTTACAAAAAGAAGGGGCTATATGTGTCTAAATTCAAATGGATGCTGGATTTTTGCATGACCAAACAAATAAAAATCCTCTAGGAAAAAGATGGCTCATTGTTTTACTTGAAGGTAGCATTTATGTTGTCTGTTGTCTCTCCTCCCAGCATGCAAGTTTGATTTGCAAAATGATTGCATGCATTACTAGACCTGTGCTGAGGTATGGATCTACTCATTTTGTCCTGGTGATAAAGTTTGTTGAGCACTCGGGTTTAATTGTTTTTCATTGAACAAGTAAAACATCTTAAAATTATCCTGATAAGAGTGTAAATAACAGACTGAACTCTTTTGGGACGGCCTTTCACAAGGTTTTAGGGAAAAAAAGGTGTTCTATTACAGGCTGGTCTATGTCTTTATGGACTGGTGTACAGTCATGATGAAACAGGAAGAAGCCCTTTGCAAACTGTTCCCACAAAGCTGGGAGACTACAGTCATCCACCATTCCTTTGTATGATAAAGCATTAGGAGAGCAAAGGGCAGAGGCCATCTCCTGAAAAACAGCCCTCTACCCCAAACTTGACTCAACTGCAGTAAGGTGTCATTTTCCGGGCGATTACCAAACTCAGACTTGTCCATTGGATTGCCAGACAGAGGCACAACTCATCACTCCAGAGAACACATCTCTGCTGCTCTAAAGTCCAGTAGAGGGGTGTCCTTTACATTGCACTCGATGTAAGGTTTGGTTGCAGCTGCTCAGCCATGTAAATACATTTCATTACTCTTTCTCTGCAATGTTCCTAAGCTAATCTGAGGACCATATGAAGTTTGAAGGTCAGTAGCTATTGACCCTAAGGAACGGTGACGACCTCTGAGCACCATGTGCCTCAGCATCTCCCACTCTGATTTCACGTGGCTTATCCGTTTGTGGCTGAGTTGCTGTTTTCCAATCACTTGTTATAATGGCACTAACAGCTGACCGTTGAGTATTTAATAGTGACAAAGCTTCACTACTGCACTTGTTTTGCATCGGTGGTATTAATACAGAAGCAGTCTGCACTGAGATCAATGATTTGGAGGGGTGACCTAAAACCTTTGCCAGTATGTCTCCAACATCCCTAGAATGAAGACTTGAAGCTGACCAGGCTACAGGTTTTATTCTGAATCCACGTTTTGTCTTTTAACGATAGAAATACACACCAGCATGCGAGGACTCTGATGGCTTACTGGACAGTAAATAGGATTTAAGTTTCACTGATTTAAATACAACAAGGAATCCTTGAAATATACTGCGCAGAAATCTTTTTTACTTTCCCTCTATGTTGAAATCAACCCCTTTTAAGCACCATCCTCGGTTTCCTCTAATATAACTTATCAGTGAGGGTTGTGGAGTTTGTTGATCAATGCAATTTGCAATTGATCAACAATCTAATCAATTATTTTGGTTTCAATAACAGTACTCCCAAAATACAGTACTAATATTCACATACAGATGGCGCCACATTACCTGGAGACGTGGTCATAACCACTAGTATTAAGCTTTCAACAACACTGAAAGGAGACATTTTCAGTGTGTTGTGGTAGGTAATGAAAAGAGGGGGAAATCCATACCAACACTGCAGGACTGGTTTAAGGAGGTGGTTTAACAATCATTTTTCAGTAAAGAGTAAAATGAACAGAAAGGCATCCTAAAAGCAGCATTCAGTTTAGGGAAGATGGATGTTTCCTAGCAGCCTCCACTTTAAAATCCACAGTTTGCACTTTTTAATCACAGAACTGTACAACCTCATATAGTGAATAGGGTGCTAAAGAATATTAAAAGTAGAAAATGCAGAGCAATACATGATTACCTTGTGTTGACATGATAGTTAACCTATCCATGCAGCATATCAAGTCTGATCTGGAAAACTGGATGTAACTTGAGTGGGAAAAGGAACAGTATAATCCTCCTGAGTGTGTTTTCAGGGGCTTCTCTTTGTAGCTTACCGCTATATCACAGTAAGATTTGTTGGTTTAGTAAATAGTTGATACCAATATCTTCTGGGTACCACCAATCATATTTATATCCTACTTTACCAACGATAAACCTTGAAGTAATGCGAAGGTCTGAAAGTAAAGATTAATTTTAAAACTATTTTTTGTAAAAACATTTTAAAATGTTTCAACTTATTCATTTCATACCAACTGAATAATGTATTTGCTAAACTACTATTAGAAGCAGCATTATACTGTCAAGCTGCTTAGTTATCAATGACCAGTTCAGCAGCCTTTTGTTGTTGCCATTAATGTGTACTTGCTTTTCAGCACCGTTAAATAAAAGCTCTTAATATGATGATAGTTTGAACACAAACCCTGATGAGTATGATTTAAAACAAACATACAGAACACTAAAAACTCGCCATTTGACGTGCAATTTTTTCTTTCACCATTCCTCCAGCCTGGTTATCCAGAGAGGTGTCCTAAATGTTTTATTTCAGGGGCTTCAAAATCCAGTCCTCCCCAAAGGGTATCGATAGTGTCCTCAGTTTTTAGATCACACCTAAATAAGATAATTAGGTCCATAGCAGCACTCTGTAGAGCTTGAGGGCATGCTGGGAAGGCAATTCAGCCATTTGATTCAGGTGTGTTGGACCAGGAATTCATCCAAAAGTTTTAGGACACCAACCCTGAAGAACTGGAATTTGACGTCCTTGTTTTACATGTCCCTCTGCTTCAACACGTAGTTCAAAGTGGACTCAGGAGACAATTTAACACAGGTTGTGTTGAAGCACAGACTGGGGCCAACTAAATGGCCTGCACTTGTATTGCGCTTTATCAAGTCCCCAGAGATCCCAAAGCGCTTTACACTACAATCAGTCATACACCCATTCCTACGCTAACAGTGGTGAGCTACATTGTACAGATGCCCTGTGGCAGACTGACAGAAGAAAGGCCGCCATACAATCGGCTCCACCAGGCCCCCTGACTACAATCAGCAGGCAAGGTGGATGAAGGACACAATGGCTGAGAGACAGAATGGGGGTTCGAACCAGCAACCCACCGTTCGTTACAGGACGAACCCTTACCACTGCTGGCGCCGTCACCCTATCCAGTGTTCCCAAAACATTCCTCAAAATCTCTGTGCTTAATAAATAAAGAGGCACACACAGTCTTGATTAACTTTAATTACACCAAATGGAGACATGTAAAAGTGGAAAAGGAGAAAAAACATCAGGTCTCATTGTCACCAACATGTTCAACACAACAAATGTGGACGTACTGGGCAGGTCACCTATACTCCCAGTCAGGTGTAAAGATCGCCTTTCCAGAACTTTGTACTCAACACTGTTTATTTTTAGTGATAACTGTGCATCAGAGCAGGAGAGGAACTATGAATGACTACCATGTGGCTACCTGTGTATGATGGAAGAAGATTTTAGTGGAGACAAACAGTGTGACGGGTCATAAACATCGTCTCCTAGGTGACCTGAACATTCCTGGGATCAGTCTGTCATGTCTTGATGTCCCACTTGCATCTGGCTTTTAAAACTTAACACCATCCTCTTCCTTAAATCGATGAAGAAAGTGGAATGATTGATTGCTCCATGCAGATTGTGAATCCTCAGTCTAAAAAAAAAAAAGGAGCTGGAACCATTTTTGTACCGACATGCTTCATATTGTTATGTTTTAACCATGTAGTGATGGCTTCAGGCAGGAGATGATCCGTCTGGCCTTAAGGATGCGTAGCAGATCTGGGAAGGAGTCCTCCATCTGAGTTGGGATTGCCTTCTTGGCTGTTGTGTGAACATTGGCACTTAAATCAGTCCACAGACACTAGTGCACATTACAGATCTGCCACACTGGAATAAAGTGGCAGATCAATCTGTCACAGCAGTCTTTAAGGGGGAAATGTCAATGCAATATTTTGTAGTATTTCATTGTTGCTTCCTTGATTCAAGGAAAAAGAAAACAGAGAAGGAAGCCACTTTTCTCCACTAAAGTGTCCTGGATCTCCTAAAAAAAGTTGAATCTGGGACATACAATCTTTTCTCACTGTAGACGGCTGCAGAAGATTAGCTCTACAAAGCTTCAGACACACAGCTCCAAGGCCACCTTTCTCTCTGAATCCCACACAAGCAAAGAGAAGTGCAAAGAATTGGAAAAAAGATGACAGGTTAGAAAAAACTGGGAACTAAATAGAGCAAAACTACAGAGAAAAAAACAACATTTTACTGTTTCAGTAAACATGGATGCAGCAAGGGGGGGAGGAGAAGAAGCAGCCAGCCTGGGTCTACATGCACAGAGGGAAGGATTCAGCATTGCAGCGAAGCCATGCAGCAGCCTAATAAAGGGCCAGAAGTCACATCATTTACACCAACACAAGACACAGCATGATGGAGGGAGACTGTGTTGCTTCCAAGAGCTTCTCTTAGTGAGGAAGACAACAGGCAGCGTAGTAGAATGAACCATATGCCAAATAGGCCAGGTCCTATCAGGGCCCGGGAGCAGGCGTTTGGCACCACAGGAAAGAGAGGGTGGGAGTTGGTGGTGGGGGGCTTTCAGGGAACAGCTGAGAGAAGCAGGGGGAGCAAGTGCACAGCATGATGGGAGACATCTGTTACACGACCATGTTGTAGTGTTCCCATGGAGACAAAACTGACCCTCCTCCCAACCGTTTTTCATTCCCCTCAAGCAGCGCTCACTCACCACGCGCTCGCAGCATGGTAGCAGACAGGCGAGGGTGGGAGGGGCAGGGCTCAGCAGCTTTGCTGCGGCTCCCCGCTCCTGCTTTTAGACTTTCTGCCCTCCACATCTGTAGGATAAAGGCAATGTTTATGTTACATCTGCAAGAACACTTTGATCAACTTCATAAATTCATTTAGTGTCCATCGTCATAAATATATTAAAGCAAGTGTAAAATAGCGATTACAAAGCAGACATAAATAAAAATCTAAATGCAAACAGTTTTAATACGTTTGGCACGATACGCAGTGCTCATCTTTGATTATAAATTACTAACTGTACAAAACGTGGCCAGGATCAAAGCACAATTATGATCATTGCTGGAATGTGGTAAATGAAGAGCAGTAAATAAAAAAAATGATGTGTGCCTCATTGGCAAAACAATCTCACATTTGTTAACTTTCATTATCTTTCTTGTACTTGAATCGCAACCATAATCCAATGAAAACTAAAAGTGAATTTTCACCAAGATAATACTATGATCTGGTACCTTTACTGTCAACTTTCACTTGTCCCACTAATGACACCCCAGAGATCGTCTTGAGAAAGAAGCGTCATCACTTTGTCACCAGCCCCAGATGTTAGTTAGAGCCCACGACACCATACCCAGTCACCCACCCAGTAAAGCCTCCAGTTCAGATACACATGTACATGTGAAATAGAAAAAACAAACCAAAAAAACAAAACACACAACACCACATGTAAATGAAAAGAACTGAAACTTAAAATCCATTTTGATTCCCATGATCAAAATCAACGTCTTAAATCAGGCAGACAGAACAAAGCCATGCAACTTTAGTGAACAACGCAAACATTAAACCGTGGAAAACACGTGTATAATTAAATGATACCTTAAAGTGGGAGGTGAGTCTATAATGTGACAAACCTGCCTCAAAGTCACAGAGACAGTTACTTGTTCTGATGGTTTCAATGGATCTTTGTGGAATTAAATCTGAAGCTGACCAGGCAGTCCAGGCCTTCTGTGATAATAACCACTTAGAAATCTCAAAATAAAACTAAAGACATTTTTACCCATATCATTTGAGCCGCTTTGAGGAAACATAGCAAAGGTTTTGGACGGAGGAGAGTTCAAAGTCCCAACTCAGAAGTATGGAAAAAGAAACAACAAACAGAGGAAAAGTAAAGCGTTCAGCACCATGAAAGAGAATAATCTTAATGCACCAAATAAAAAGGATAGTGCTCTGATAAATACATGCAGCTTCTCCATCTCTTAGAGGAGCTGTGATTATCACGTCAGAAACCTTCAGGTGAATCACACACAGCCATACTCATACCACAGAGACTGTCTCTCCTCTGGGCTCAGAGTCTGCTCTGAATCAGCAACACTATTTGGATCAATACCATCATTATACTCTGTCAGGCAGGCTGAGTTGGATCTCATCTGACCATTGGACTGGCCGTGGGGGATCTGGTTCGGCCCAGAATGAGGTTGGGTCTTATTTGTGGCCGGGGGACCACTGATGTTGCTGACTAGGGTTGGGTTCAGGGACAGGAAGGGGAGATTTTCTGCTGACTCACTAAAGATGGAGTCCATGAACACTGACTCTACAGTAAAGGAGGGGCCAAGGAAAGACTCAAGGCTGTCGAGGTCAGGGTCCTCTGAGCTTTGGCAGGGTAAACTGACTGATTTGGGCATGGGAGAGGTAGTGGCGAGGGGTCCTTTCAGACAGGTGCTGTTGGGGTGGTACTCACTGGGTGTCGGCTGCAAGCGTACTCCAGCCTTAGGGGAGGGGACGTGAGAAGAAGCATCAACAGACACAGGCTGCCGGTGGTCTTTGGACAGCAGGTCATGGATGCTGGTGCGCCTTGTGGTACCTTCGGCTGTCGAGATGACACTGCTGGCCCGAGGCAGCGTGGAGGAGGCGGAGTCCAGGCGTTCGGAGACGGACACAGCTTTCCCCTGGGAGGAGAGGCTGGAGCGAAGAGGGGCGGACCCTTTGACACGCGTGCTCTCAGCTTTCCGCAGGCTTGGGCGGCCGGGTTGTCCCGAGGATTTCAGAGGGCGGTTGGTGCTGTCTGGTGCCGCTTTCCCACTGCTAGAGCGTAAAATGCCCCGGCCCTTGGTGGAGGTGCGATCTTTCTGAGCATGCTCAGAAGAAGTGGAGAGGCGAGGAGAGTCCACAGTAAGGTTCTCCTGACTGCCAGACTACAGAGAACGGTAAAATGAAAAATATCAAGAGCAGGTCATCTGAACCAACTTACAATTCTTTGCTTGGGAGAACTTGGTGTTTTGGTTGTTTCAAACTATGAGCCTTTCTCTTCTAAAAATGTCGTTACAAGTAAAGAAGGATCCAGAGTCTGAATGGGTTTAACCTAAACATGAAAACGGAGATTGAGGGGCTTTCAAAATAAAGCTCACAGACGCATGTTGCTTTTTCATACATCAGTAAACAAAAGGGTAGATCAATAACAGGCTTTAAAGCCCAAAGCTGATTTATGTTAGAACTAAACTATTCATTTAAACTATTATAGTGTTGTTTATATCCTAAATCTGAAAACTTTGGTTTCTGCTTCTGAATTTATTTTGCAACCTCCCCCTATAACGTGAAGTAATTGAAGGAAAAATGCACCATAATCACATTCCAAGCCCTCACCTCCGCAGGATCGACACCCTCATCTAGGAACTGCTGCAGGGAAAGCACCTCACTGGTGGATCCCATCTTCCTAATCTGTGTCTGACTGGAGATGGCCACGGTGCTGGATGGCTCGTGGGACCTGCGCAGCAGCAGGGGGCTCTGGTGGGAGGACCGTAAGGAGGTGGGCTGCTGGACAGGGCTGCTGCCACTGCTGGACCACACCTCCTGGTCCAGGCTTAGGCTGAACTCCCCACTGCTCTCACTTTGAGGCCTGCTAAGACTGCCGTTCAGGGTGCCTGTGGGAGGTTAATGATTTGATTAAAAAAGGGAAGAAATGTTTGATCCTTCATCCTGACAGAAGCAGCTTCAATATTAAACTTTTCCTTCAAAGCATCAGCTTTTTTAAAAGAGTGTCCAACCGTAGAGGAGAACTACAAACTTTAAACTTCATATTAATCAGTCAGTATCATCTGATCACATTTTCAATTGTTTGAAAGAACTCTAAAGAAAAAGATAAAACAACAAAATATGAGAAGCAAAGACGATGGTTGAGAAGACTAGAGGGGGAGGAATATGGAGAAGCATACCTTTGCCCTCCAGAGGAGAAGTAAGGTGTGAGTTATTGTTACTATTGCTACTTGTGGTCCTGTTGCTATGAAGACTGGAGGGTCTGGAGGCTGGGTAGAGGACAAGAGGGGAGGCGAACACACATTCTTAGTTAGGATTTACATAAGCTTACATGTATCCACCAACGTGCATTGACACAGGGGGTAACACGTAGGTGCACGTCAACAGTCCGACAGAGCGTCACCTGCTGGGGCGGCAGATGGCTCGTGTCAGGCTGAGGGGCAGGAAGGGTGGCTCAGTGCCAGCCTACGGCACCAATATGTCCATCTAAGAAGACAAAGAGACCACTGATGGAGAGGAAAGGTACACCTAAATATAAAGACCACTCCACTTAAGATGAAAGGGGAATCTGAGAAAGTTGTTAATGAGAACAGTGTGAATGATGGAATAAAAGGTAGCTGAAAGAAAGGAATTAAAATGAAGGTTATCTTGTTCTCTCCTGTTCCCACAGGAAACCAGTTTGAAATTGAAAGCAGTGCAGGTGAAATGATCTCAGACCGTGTTTCCTGATACAAGTGACACCAGGTTAGTGTTAACCCTAACTCTTAGAAAACTGATCGTTACAGGTGTTATTTGTAGACAACCAGCCCCTTCAATGTGGCCCCAAATGATTGTCTCTACACAGTAAATTTCACTTACTACAGATGCTACAGGGCACTCTGCACATAGCCCTCAGCTCAATAGGATGAGACAAAGCAAGAGCACTGCTAGCCCCCTGCAGGCCTAATAAAACACACAAACACACACACACATAATGCACCACATCCACACAGTGTAATCTGAAATGTTTAATGGACATCAAACTTCCTAATATATCCGAATGCTTGGAAATAGAAGTGAAGCAGCCGAAAGTGTTGTTTCATAAATCAATAGATACCTCAGACATAAAGCTAATGGTTAGACCAGTAAGACCGGACGTCTGTTTCCTGACTGCAATAATGAGAACGAAGTGGGAAATCGGTGTCAAAGGATGACATTTTATTTTGTAGATGTATTATGGGAACTCATCTCAAAAAAAAGAACCCAGACTGGGTAGGACATTAGTATAGTGCTTAAATGGAAAGAAAATGGCCTGTAAAGTTTAGAGGAAATATTTTGTAAGCTTTATGTTTTAAAATTCTGCAGCACATACAAAAAACTAATCGGTTTTTAACCAAAACACTATATTTAAAAAAGAACAACTAATATCCGCATGTAGCTAGTTTAAGTGTGAGTAATGTCTGACAGCATTTAGGATGCTGTGTAACAACTGGGTCAGCCATATTTGAGCAGAGCAGGCCTGATTAATCTGCCGGGCTGCTGATTAGATGTCCTGGACAAAATCCAAAAGCCTGAATTAGAGACAATTTTCCTTTTTTTCCCCCTCGCTCAACTAAAAATCCTTTAAATCAGAAGGTCAGGCTTAATAAAAGCAATGTAACAGAGTTTTAGGGATTATCAGAGGACAGGACCTGCTTTTTTCTGGATCTGTTCAGCTTTCTTATTTTATTTCTAAAAAGCGGCTTGATTTCCGCCTGGTGCTGACAGAAGCTAGACACATTTATCTTTTCCTTTGACACATCTGAACGCGGTTTACCCCATTTTCATGTCAATCTTACCTTGGCTCTTGGGGTCATCTGAGGAACCAGCAACATCCTCACATGAGGCAGTGTCTGTGGAGACAGACTCAAAGTTAGCCATTTTAAGAAACAAGTGCCTCGCTGATAGCTAATATAAGATATTTTAAAAAAAAGTTTAAGATATCAACTCCAAAAGATTTTGTCTTAAAAAAAAATAAAAAAGTAAAATCCTTTCTTACAACAGTTGATCTTTCATATAACTACAGATCAGATATCAGCCACAAAATTATAAATAATCCCTAGATAAAAAAAGTAAAAAAAATAAAAACATTAGTTCTTTTAACCTTTACAGAGCTTAGCTCTGCTGCGCCTCGCAGATGGCAGTGTTAGTGCAGTGCAGTCGATGGCATTGGTGGATAAGGCAAGCTCCTTCATACGCTGTCCACTGCGCCTGCTGCCGCCCGTCATGCTGGCGTCTCCTGCTTCAGGTCCGTCTATATTCTCCGTGCTACCCGTCCACTGTGACCCGGAAACTCCTGCCACCGCCATCGTTTGTAGCAAGTCATTCATGGCTGAATGGACGGATGGAAATAAGGAGATGTTACAAATCTTATCTTACAATAAATTCAACATTTACAGCCAAAAGGACCCTTTGTATCCTCTTAAATATTAACATGATCTGGAACAACATTTATATTTGTATATCTTTGAAAATTACCCAATTTTCCCTCCTATCTCATCCAAAATAACTAAGTAGTAACAATGATTCAATCACAACTGCGATGTAACCTGGTTGTAAAAACATTTCTAATTATAAATGATACACAAAAACATTAAAATATGCTATCAATTGTCTGCACTTTTGATAGAATTAGCAATTATGCACAGACAATTGCCTTTCTGTTTGGAATTTTCCAAGTTATACTGAAATTGAGTCTTATTGATTTGCACAAACAAAAGGGCAAATGTTAACATTTTAAAACCTGAAGTTTTTAAAATTAAAAACATTAAAACTGCTTCATTAAAATATTGGTTTAGAACATTTTTTTTCCACAATGGCTGTTTAATCTTTCCAGACCAAAACTCAAGTTTGTAAATACAGAAGCTAGATTTCCAGCCTGACATATTCTGTGATGTATTCCTTAAACTTCCAAGCAGGTTTATTCATATCAAGCAGCATTATGATCTTACAGCACAAAACAATTCTTCAAGAGGCACATGCAGGCATATACAGCCTTTTTACAATCAACCAAAGTGCATAAAGAGGGCAGCAGCACAATCGATCATTCTGGCCCATCTAAACCTTTCATCTTGCACTTTGCTTATGGAGCCATAGGTGATGGTAGAAAGGCATGAAGGCATGCAGAGCTGTTCAGAGCTGCAAGCAGCACACAGCAGATCTGAGTAAGGCGAGTCCATGTCAGCAGAATAAGATCTGAAATGCAGCAGGCTGACAGAATAAGAGAGTGAGACAGAGAGTGAGACAGAGAGAGAACAAAAGGCTCCATTTCAAGTCCTCCATGGTGAGTGTGAGTGTTGCTCGAGCAGACGATGATTCATGCCATAATCAAAGATCGGATGAAACAACACAAACGCATGAAAGGCAAACCCAAAGTCTTTCCCACTATCTCACCTTAACAGACAATCCCCACACACACAAATACACACAGCCTTTCATTCTGGATGCGAAAAATTAAAATACTGCGCACATAAAAGCTGCCCTTAAAGCGTGACGAAACTGAAGGCCTTTGTCTGTTTGTATGTGACACTACAAGAAACACATCTACATAAGGAGAAACCCTGAATGTAAATGCACTTTTTCATTTGCAGAAGCTAAAACACTGATTTGCAAATGATAAGAGAAAAGTGAGGCTACACGAGAGAGAGCTCAAAATACTTTACAGGAGAAAGTGGAGGCAAACAGCAGAGAATGTGATAAAAAGTGGGGTTACAAGGAAGGCGTTAGGGACAACAGATCACTGATGTACTCAGATGCAGAATGGGGGGCTACACAGAATATATAATGAAGGTTTAACTTGTTAGGTCTTATGCAGATATCTCAAACACACAATAGAACCACACAAGCTATGGTATATTTAATATTAAACTAATTAAATTAATATATGCCCAAGTGTCACTGCCCCACTCGTCATCTTGACATCAGTGACCACTCCCTCTCTGTTTCTCCTAGAATGACAACAAGAGGTACTGGAAAGGCTAAGGTAGCGGCTAACGGAGGGTCTTACACATCGAGCGTCGGTAGATGGCCTTGGCTTTGTCTTTGTCCTTGGATCGGTTCCTCATGAAAGGCAACCTTTTTATAGCTGTCGAAGCACAGCCAGAGGCAGACAGATAGACAGGGGAGGGATAGCAACAGAACAAGCCGAGAGAGGTGGAGGAGAGAAAAATAAAGAAAATAGGAGGGCAAAACAGATGGATGTGGTTAACGTTGGCACAACCGGAGCCAGGGGAGACATGAACAGAGGGCTTAGCCTCAACTAGACAATATCAGACATCAAATATAAGGCTGGATCCACGGGAACCAAATCAGATTGTCCGATATCGGATATTTCAGTCCGAGCAAACACTCTCCCTTATTAAAAAGCACAGGAAATGTTTTTGTTCAGCTTGTGTTAGAAAGACAGAACATTAGACTATCACATGAAATCTATTACACTGTATTTTAAGTTGAAGTATTAAATTAATTTATTTTTAGTTTGTGTATTATACATATGCAAGATATGTATTTACTTAAACTTCACTTTTCTTAATAATTTACAACAGATTAGAGGGCAGGCTCTGATAAATCTGACAAATATAACATTTAAACAAAAATATAAACATGGTATACGAATACACACTCATGCTCCAGCTGTCAGCACACATTGCAAACAACATCCTCATGTTAATGATCATAACCTCTTAACACTACATTACAAACTCCTTTCCAGACATTACAATGTTTCAGCACACGACTGTCGGCACAGGGCCACATCTAGACGAGACGAAGATGATGATGATGAGTATTAAAGGGTGCAATCAGGAGCGCTTTAGGAATTACTAGTGTTCCCAAAAGAGGAAAAACACAGACAAGAACACAGTGCATGACCAGGGTAACCCTAACCCTTCCATTCAGACTGAATGGAAACATACAGGTAAAAACGTAATAGATTCCCATATATTCACTATAAAGCTAATTTATTTCATTTATTCAAATTGAAAAGTTAAACTCATATTTGTTACAGAGTGGCATTTTTCAAGTGTTTCTTTCGGTTAATTTCAGCTAATAAAAACCCAAAACGTAGTTTCTTGAAAAATTTGAGCAGTACCTTAGGCCAAAAGATATTATTACAGAAATGTCAGCTGCTGATACCTATGTCCATGTATTCACAGTATGTCCACTCAATACGTCCTCAGAGCTCCTTTTGCATGAATTACATTGATATTTTAATATCACAGCAAATCAACTTCATTATAAAGTATACCATATATAATACTGGCCTGTAGTTCATCATTATTGTTGGGTGTGGTTTCATCTTCCTCTTTGACAATACTCCATAGATCCTCTATGGACTACCAGGAATCAGTGCTTTCTCTATGCGTTTGGTTTTGGACTTTTGTCAGAAAATTATAACGCACTCTTATTTACAGCACATGGGACCAGTAGTTTGAAGAGAGGCATTTGGCTCGCTAAGTGACAATCTAGTGCTTTTTCCCCTTAGCCCAGGTGGGATATTTCTGTCATTTTCTGTGGTTCAAAAGAGGTTTATGACAAGAATTAGACAGTTGTAGTCTTAGATACGTCTTGCTGCAGTCAGTGGCTCTTGAAGAACTGACTCCATCTTCTGCCACCCCTCTGTGGCAAACTCTCTAGTGTGCTTTGTCACACATTACCGCGAGGGCTGCAGTTATCACCGTTCCTAATGTACCTTTTTTTAACTGCAAAGTTTTCCTTCCACTCAACTTTCCATTGGATACAACACTCTGCAACTGTCTGCTGGACAACTGTCAATTAGTCTTGTCCTTGATTTTGTAGGTCATAAGATTTTCGTGTCAAAAATCCTTTTGTCTCATACAATGCTGAAGTTCACTATGAAACTAAATTTAGGGTTTTTTTTAGCTGTAATCCTTATTCACACGTTAAATAAAAATGATTGAATTTGCACAATACATGAGTTCTTTTTTATAACTGAATTACTGAAGTACATGCATTTTGTAGGATATTTACATCTTTACATGCACCTTTAATCTTGACTGCTAAACTTGACCAGAAATCATCAAGAATATAGATCCACTCCTATTTCAACAGATGAAACACAAGGTATGGTAAGACTGAGTTAGAGTGACTATTTATTGCACCCTTTAATAGTTTTGATGTTATGATAGAGCGTGCCCTTGTCCCTTTACAGGTGAACTGCACGTATCAGACGGTTAACTTACCAGCAACTTAAATCTTACTTGGATGTTTGGAGATCCTAAAAGAAGTAGACCTAGGTTGTAATATGAAGAAACTGGCTGTCAGTGTTTGAAGCACATAAGGTACACTTGATTCTGCTTAAAATGGTGGTAACCCTAAAAGATAAACTACCAAATCACACATAGTTAAGCATTAAAGAGACATTAAGGATTATAATGACTTAAGATCACAATGTATAAAACAAAAGTAAAGTTCTACATCAAAATAGTTACAGTTTAGTTGACTTTTGGATTGCACATTATCATGAATTTGCAAATAATGCTCAACTCCCTTTAAGTTACTGGGCTCTTTTTTTCTGTCTGCACTTTGCATATTCACTGTAGTAAACACAGAGTACCAACTGTAGTTAGTTAAACAAGCAGTTAGAAGCAACAGGAATATTGCAGAATAATTACGTTCGAAATAGAGCATAGTATTGAGAGGTAAATGATTAATTATTTTGCTTTTATCCAAAGATTTATAAAGTAGGTTGCAAATGATTTATTACTAATCTTACGTAATAATAATAATACTAAGCTACTTTAACAAGGAGATCATTGTTACAGGCCTTATGCCAACCTGCAGACACAACACCTTTTATTCAAATACTTTTTCTTGATTGAGAATTAAATCATGTTTTGTTGGGAAATCAAGCACAAACACACAAAAAGCTTTTAAACAAAATAACAAAAGAGGTTTGCCTTTGAAACTTTATTAAACTTTGAATCTTGCCATTTTAGCATACTGGTTTTAGCTCAGAGCTGTTTTGAGAATAAAGAATAATATTAATTCTGCTAGAGGGGAGAAGAATATCTTGTTAAGTGTGCAGCTGACCCGTGAGGTAGACTACAAACAGCTTAAACATACTGGGCTTAGTTGTAAAATAGATTGTGTGACAGTCATATCTCCTATTTAATTATGGTTACCATCAAAATAAGACTCAACAAATCCACTGCACCTTATGTGGTTTCAAACATGAACTGCATCTGATCTTTTTTTTTAACCAGGTCAGAGGTGTAGAGTCAGAGTTAACCTCGTCCTGCTGCACAGCTCAGCTGTAACCTCTATGAGTGACGCAGACAATGGACTCACAAAAACATGCCCCGAGAGACATGACAGTTGGGTCATTAGCCCCGCCCACCCTCCCTATCCACGGCATACCATTGGAGGAACCCTGACTTTGGGCATGGGAATGCTGCCCTCTCTTTCCTTTGCACAAAGAAATAAAGAAGCAAAGGAGCAGTTAGGGAATAAAAGACTCACTCAGCCATTCTGTACAAACTTATACAGAAGGTGTGTGTTCCTGGCCATACATTATTGGTGTTCAGCATGTAAATAAAGCATCCACCATTATTTTAATCACAACTCCATTATATATATATATATATATATATATTATATATATATATATATATATATATATATATGGTTTTTTTGCACTCACTGCTGCTCCTCTTCTGTGTAAGCGCGTCATCTAGCGAGTTGGAACCAGAGCCTATGGATGAGCTGTCCTGGCTGTCCGGAAGAAATGTAAAAAAACTATCTCCAAGCTCTGAACGAGAGGGAGTCAGTGTGAGAGAACGCATCCTCTCCCGGCTCTTTGGCTTGATCAGCTTCTTCATCTTCAGAGTGATCCAGTTGCCACGCCTTTGATGAGAAGTCACAGTAGTGAAAATAAGACGGCAACAATAATAGGAAGTTGGTGGAAACAAGTCTAACAAATCTGTAAATACTGCCACTGACTATCCTTTCAAGTGATATTCTTGTTAAAGATAGTAAAAGCATGCAGCTGCTGAAGGCTCTGCAAAACATAAATATTTGATGAATCTCTCTTGACAATGCTGCTTTTTTGCCAGAGCTACATTTCTGAGATTCATCAATCAGACTGAATTTAAAGAAGGTAAATCATAGAAATATTGTATACACAATATAACATATTCTTCTTTGCAGATTAAATGCATTTATACATCACAATTGCCTTTTACCTGCGAGGGGGTGAAGGATCATAGAATTTGTACTGGTCCATTATTTTCTCCTCAAGTTTTTCCTTCTGTCTCCTCAGCTCATTCAGTTTGTCTCTGAAGATTGAAAAAAGTATATATATATTTTTTTGAATTTAACTGAACTCTTGCAAACCAAATAAATTAAATCGGTACAAGATTGCAATATTCCTACTTTTATGTATTCATGCCCCTGGAACTATTCACATTCTGTCACATTACAACCACAAACTTTAATGCACTTCACTGGGAATTTATGTGGTAGACCAACACAAATTAGTGCATATTTGTGAAGGGAAAAGGAAGTGACAGTTTTCAACATTTTTTAAAAATAAAACAAAAGAAGAAAAACTCTGGCATGAGTTGGTATTCAGCCCCCTGAGTCCATACTTTGTGAGACTAACTTTACTGCAATTGCAGCTTTAAGTCTTATTTGGTCATGTTACGACCAGCTTGGCAAATTTACAATTGGATTTTTTGTCCATGCTTCTCTGCAAAACAGCATAGAACATAGATTAGATGGAGAGAGTCTGAACAGCAATTTTTAAGTCTTGCCACAGAATCCTTTGTATTTAGGCCTGGACTTTGACTGGGCCATTCTTACACATTAATATATACTTTGATCTCAAGTCTGGCTGTATGTTTTAGGTTGTCCTGCAGAAAGGAGATTCTCCACCCCTGTCTCAAGTCTTTAGGAGCCTTGCCCTTAATTAAGCTCATCCACCTTCCCCATAAACCAGTTTTCCTGCCCTGCTGAAGAAAAGCATCCCCACAGCATAACTTTGTCACCACCATATCTCACCACAGGCATTGTGTGTTCAGGGTGATATACAGTTAGTTTTGCTTTTTGCAATTAGGCCAGAACGTTCAATTTTGTTCTCATCTGACCTTCTTTAAAATACATGCCTGACATGGCTATTAGCAAAATGGAAACAGGATTTCTCACGAGTTTCTCCCAACAATGGTATTTTTTCTAAACTCCTAGTCAAGGGCCTGTCAGCAGATTCCCCCACCTGAGTTGTGGATCTCTGCAGCTTCTCCACAGTTACCATGTGCCTCGTAGCTGCTTCTCGGCTGGTCTGTCAGTTTAGGTGTACGGCTATTCTAGTCACTCTAATTACTAATTAGGTGACTTCTAAAGGCAACTAGATGTTTTTTGGAGGTGTCAGATGCTATAATGTGACATAATGTGAAAAGTTCAAGGGGCATGGATGTTTTTTGAAGGCACCGTGTCCAACATTCACTTAAAAGAAAATGAATTATTATTTTGATTTACATGTATTGTCTTTGCTCTACATGAAACAGGTCCTTGCTCTCCATTGTCTGCTCCAGAAGTGTGCGATTCTGCAGCATCAGCGTCTGGATCTGGTCCAACAAGTGACGGTTCTCCTCCTCCAAGTTTCCTTTTAGCTGGCTCAACAACTAAGTCACACAAAGGGAAGACTAGCTTAAAACAGCATCTCTGAACATATTTATTCAAAAATGTAAAAAGAATAAAGCTGTTAAACCCTGCAAACAAAGACAACAAAGTCTCCTTACTTCACACTGGTTGGTGAGTTTGGTGGAGGTGATGTCTAACTGCTGGTACTGCTCCTTGAGTTTGGAGAACTCGGCTTCTAGCTTGGTCTGCTCCAGCTTTGCACTGTTCAACTGGCTCTTTATGTTCTTATGGTCCACCTGCAGGCTCTCGTTGTCCTTTATCAGCTGACGATAGGCAGTGTTTAGCCTGAAGAGATAGCCAAGACACATTGATGTAAATATGTATTTCAGTCACTCTGAAAACATCCAGGTTCCTACTCGTTTTCTTTTTTTAAATTTAACACTTTCCAGACTCAAGTTTCCACATTTTTCCAAAGGGTCTTCCGTTTTGAAGATTTGAATACATACCTTGATTTGATTGGGGTTTTTTAACCCTTATGTTCTACAAATCATGAATCACCAGTGCTGAAGTTGAATTCTGACTCGGCAGTCGAGCAAGAGGCAACTTCAGTGCATTCTTAGCATCTAGACCAACCTATATGAGCTATATTTCAAGATCCATAATACACCTGTTAAATCTAGACCATTCAGTAAATCCGACAAAAAAATTAACTATTAACTGGGCTTCAGGTGTGATGTGGAAAACAAAAAGACACCATCTACATGTAAATCACTGCAAAATATATTAATTTTGTAACAATTTTTATGTTTACCTTTAAATAATTGGAAAGAAAAAAAACACTTGGAGGACTTAGATTTTAGAGGTATAGTATAAGAACTAAACCTGTCATTTTCCTCTTTGAGCTGTTTGCACTGGTCAGCTGTGGCTTGGTGGCTCTGATTCTCCTGTGACATCTTTTCTTGTTGTTCCTTCAAGTTTTTCTCCAGCTCCTCTATCTCCCCCTTTCTTTGCAGGAGCTGCTTGTACCTGTATGCATCAACATACAAGCAGAACAGAAGAAAAAATTAACAACCCAGACATTAGGATTGTTTTGAGTTCCTCAGCTTGGTTTGCTTAAAAAATAAAATTATTATTTCTATAGTAAGACAGAAGCTAGCTCACTTGTCCTCCAAGTCTCTGTGCTGTTGCTCGAGGCTCTTATGGGTGGTCTTCAGGCCGCCATGCTTCCCTATCAGAGCTTCATACTCTGCTGCCTGCCTCTCATGGAGAGCTGCCAGCTTCTCATGATCTCGGAGCAGGAGCTCATAGGTTGCCCTCAGCTCCTCTTTTTCTTTCAGCGCTCCCTCTCTTTCTCCCTCCACACTGCTCTGCTGGCTCTGCAGCTGGGCATTCTGGGCCATGAGAGCAGCACTTTGCGAGCTCAGGGTGGAGTTCTCCACCTACAGGGCAAAGGTGGTATGTTTCATGTGAAGATGTAAAACCAGAGCTTGAATCTCTTAGAACACAAGGAAGAAGTTATTGTTGTTTTTGGTCTGTAGGGGGTGCTGTGTCTGTTTAGCACAGTCTCTAACATTGCAGAAAAAAACAAAAAAAAAGGGAACCATTTTTTTCTTTAATCAGTTTATAAGTTCCCTTTATGTGATTTACCAGTCCAAAAACCCTCTACAGTAATCACCCCAGAGATTATTCACACTGACAGAACCTGTGTCCAGATAAAGGTTCTCTGTGAGAGTTTTCCCCAACAGCAGCACACTGACAAAAACTTGCCAACATGCAGCTTTGCCGTTATATGTGCAGAACTGGCTTTGCACACACAGCAACCTACTTGAACACTTTCCAGACCCAGTTAGCAGCTACTGTGTTACCCTGCCACACATCAGGAGAGTTTGAAAAGCTGCCAAACAGTGAGGGCAAACGTAAATCCATAGCAGGGAGCAAAGCCGCTTGGCCGAACAACTGCACAAACACAGACTATTATTTTTTCGCCATGAAGACTGCGCTTTCACTCCACAAATACACCTCTGACACAGTGGTCACCAAGCTCTTGCCTTCGCCTTTCTTCTGCATAAACTAAGTTAAGAAGCGTTGACATCAGAACGAGCTGCCGCTTGGTCACACCATGTAGTTCCTTTTTCAGCTCAAATTGGTCAAAAATATAAAAAAAATAAAATACACAGCACAGCACCGGTTCATTTGAACTAAATCGTTTTATACATGCCTGCCTGTGAAGAGGATGGTGGGTGTTTACAGTATAATGGCTGTAAAACTAGTAGAGGATTTTGGACTACATGAAAACGTTTTGTTACAGTAAAAAGCCGATCGTTTTGATGCACACGTGGAAATATGAGTTTCTTTTTAAACACTGCTGTTATAAAGAAAACAAAGAGCCCCTTTATGGACTTACGCCAATAACTGTTTCCAAGATTACCAAAGTCATTTAGACTAATTAATTAGTGAGGTTGTGTTAATATCTGCTTAATATTGGGATTTGTAATGAGTTTCTCTAAAAGGACGTAATCAGTCATTACTTATTGGTTTCCACCCTTTGCATGATGGATTTACCTGCAGTTTGGCATTCTGCGTCTGAAGAGTGGTGTTGTTCTCCTGTAAGGAGGCTGTCTGTCTCTGCACCGCGACAATCTGTGCCTGCAGGTTGGAGCTCTGAGATTCCAGTTGTTTGAGTTGGCTTCTCAGCGCCACCTTCTCAGCCTGCAGCGTAGCATTCTGGGGAGAAAAAAAAAAACACACACACACAAATATGGTAATGAATAACACAGACATTTGGAATAGAAATGAGGAAAACACCTGAGCTATCTGAAATGTTCACCTAAACTTACATTTCTCTCAACTTCAATCAGTCTGTCTTTGAATTTCAGCAGCTCTCTGGTGGCTTCATGGCTCTCTTTTTCCCATTTACTAACAGTCTGGGAATTTTCCCCTCCTTTAGGGGGGGAGCTGTGCACCATCCTTTCCTCCTCCTCTCTCTGGCGAAGTGCCTCATAGTTTTTCTTTACCTGAGGTGAATCAACAAAGCCATCAAAATAAATACCTGAATGGTATGTGTCCTACATAAATATGGGAGGTTTAACTGGAAAACACCGAAACCCAGTTATGAAAATGGTCAATATGATGGGGAGAAAAAGAAAAAAAAGCTGTATGGCTCAGATTTTACATTTAGGATGTAAATTGATGAAGACTTCAGTCACTCAAGTCTTTAATTTCCTGCTATCTCATATTAAGAAGTGGAAAAAGAGAAGAACTGTTAATGTATCACAAATTATTAATGTCTTTAGTGTTTTTAATGTTTGCTGCAGGAGAGAATTTAAGATGTTTGGGTGGGGGGGTTGGTTTTCATAATGAGTTTACTTCGTAGTTTTGCTTCAATTCTTGAAAAACAAAGTACTGAATTATTATTAAATATCTTTTTAAAAGCATGGATTTCTATTTGCTGTGTTGTTTACCGTTTTTAGCTCCTGGCGAAGTTGCTGGTTGAGGTTAGAGGATTCCTGCAATCGGGCCTCTAAAGCAGCTATTTTCTCCTCTTTGATCTCCAAAGATGATTTAAGAGTTGACTCCAGTTTGGTTTCAAGGAGCTTAAACCTTAGGGGAAAAAACGGCTGAGTAGTTGTGTGTTAAAGGGATAAATGTATTTTCATTACAATGTCCAGAAAAAGATCAGTTATCGTCTTGCCAAGGATGAGATGATTCTGGCTCAGAAGGTAGGGTGGAGAACACAGCACTTACAGTAAAATGTGTTCTGATTTATGTAAATGAGTTTGGCTTAAAATTGGCCTTCAAAGTTTTATAAGGAACCAGCGCAGATCAGCAGTAACTGTGTATGGTGTTTTTGTGCTGGTACCTGTCATCCGAGCTCTCATCATGGAGGAGTCGTTCTTTGTTCAGTCCAATTTTCTCCAGTTCATGAGTAAGTTTCTCTAGGTCATTATTCATCTGCTGAGTTCGCAGTTTCTCACTCACAAGCTCCTACAAACACATTAATGCATTTTGAGCATCCCCTAATATAGTCCTACATATATCTATAATTTATAATAAACAACATTGAATGACTTTAAAATACATTTCTATGAATAATAAACATGATTTTACTGTATTGCTGGTAATTTTTAGGACTTTTTATTTGAACTGTTTGACACTTTGAACATGATGCTGAATATTAACATGTACATAAAAAACTCTGCTTACCTCTCTGAGTGTCAGTAGTGTCTTCTTATCTATACTGGCCTGTTTGACAAGCTCCTTTTTCTCTTTCTCCAGGTCTTTGACTCTTGTACACGAGTCCCTGAAGAAGATCATCTCCTTGCCCATGGTGCGGTTCTCTTTCTCCAGGGCAGCGATCCGCTGGTTGCCGTCATCCAGTTTGGAGTCGCGGATCTCGGCCTGCTGCCTCAGCCGCTTGTTCTCCTTCTCCAGAAGCTTCTTATCTTTTTCCAGCTGGGAGCTTTCCAGTTCCAGACTTTTGTTCTGGGAGTGGGATAGTATGTAATAAAGTGCAGATGGAAAAAATAAGGTTATCAACCTTTTTATTTTACATTGTAGTTTTAATAGTCCAAAAACCTCTTGACCAATCATCTTGGATAATCTGTTCCTGCTGCGAAATCTTTTTCAGGTAAACGATGCAGAAAAACTAGGGTGGCCATGCTGCTAAAGTCACAAACACTTTGATTTGCCTTGAGTATAGTTTTTACGGTGTTTCAAAGTCCATAATTAGAAATAGTAAATCAGTCCTTGCATGATAAAGAAAACTTTCTCACCTTTTTAACACAGACTCAAATGTAATCTTTTATTACCACAGCCTACCTCCTGCTCCAGCTGCTCCAGGCGTTTACTTGAGATCTTGAGTTCCTCCAGGTTGCGTTGAAGGGTCTGATTCTCAGTTTCCACCTCTTGCAGCTCTGCCTCCAGCTGCTGGATCTTCTTGCTGCTGTTCTCTAAAGTCTTCTGCAGCCGCTGGTTTTCCGTATCGAGACCTTGGTAGCTTACCTGGGAACGGAAATGAAGAAATATTTGAAAATTACAATTATCATTGAACTAGCAGTTGCTCATTGAAATCATATTTAAATTAATTCATTGGCCTGTATGAGACTGTAAAGGTTTGATAACTTTCAGTAAAATACCCCAGTACTACAGTTTTAGCCAAAGTTCAACACAAAAAGGCAAACATGATACAAAAACAATTTTCGAATTACTGCTAAAGTAATTTAACAAGGATTATTACAGTTATACTTAACATTAATAAAAAATAAAGATTAAAAAAAGATTAAAATCAGGTATTTCAGATACTCGTTACATTGATGTATAAATCAGTTTGTTAGCTAGACATAAAAAAAAAAAAATCAAGGACAAAGTAGTGAGATGAAATCTATAATTAGTTAGCTAAAACAGCAAGTCAGCGGCTTGTTTAAAAAAAAAAAACATTTCTTTTTCTAACATAAGTAGACATAAGAGCCATAAGCAACATCTGCTTAAATTAGTAGTGGTTTCTAGTAAATGTATTACTTTTCTTTTCTTTCTGCTGTACAGACCAACACTGAGCAACTACAAGCTAATATTAGCAGCTTAATTAGTCAGGATATTGACTCAGTGTTTAGTCAGCTGTTTTACAGAAATGTAAACTGTAGCTTTAAAACATTGTTGCCTTAATGACGTTGACAGTTGAGGCTTGTTTTCCAAAAGGTGACATAGAAACTGTCAAAATGGTCTATAAATTACAAGGAATTTTACTAAAAGGGCCTTAAATCCTTGGAACAGTATGATAAATAACATTTGAGGATTTAAAACCATGAACCTTAGTTTATCTTGATACCTCAAACCAACCCCTGCCTAATCCTAAATGGCTGTATCACTGTCTAGTTTCAGAGCTATTCAGTCAGTGGAGCACCTCCTGAATGTGTGCTAATACCTCTAATCTTTCTGTCTTCTTAGACGAGGCTTTAAGGAGTTCCAAGCTGCGCTTCAGCTGGGTCCTCTCGCTCTCTAGATCCCTGTTCTCGGCTTCCAGCTGAGCGGCCTTTGCTCCTGCTGACCGGAGATTCTCAGCTGAGCGCCGCAGCTCCAGGTTCTCCTGTTCCAGCTGGGAGTTCTCTTTTTCCAAAGCCTCTAATTGGAAAGCCATGTTTTTCAGACCATCCAGTTTCTTCTTTAGACGGCGGCCCTCTGCCTCCAACTCAGAGTTCTCCTTCTCCAAAGAAGAAACCTACATAGAAATCAGTGTGAGGAGTTAGGAGGTCAGAGAATTATTCCAATCTTATATTGATTTTTTTTCATGTCCAAATTCTTAATTCACAAATTTGCAGAGGTCTCACTACACTTTATATTCTCATTTTACAAGTGTAGATACAAAAGGTCCCCTGTGAATTTACTGCAAATATTTCTTTCGGATAGTTGGATGGATGGATGGATGGATGGATGGAGAACTTTCTCTCATCTACAGAGGGTCAAAATTAAACATAGATTTAAATATATATATGCAATTGCTTATATTAGTGACTAGTATATTAGTTGGAGAATATGTATAAATATACAGAAATAAACCCCAATAATATTTAAATAAACGTTCCAAATAATAGAGAAATAGATATTATATTTCAATGGGACATCAAATAAAGCTATGAAAGATTTTTCCATCCTCTTTACATGGACAAGTCCATACTTTTTCTCTGCAGGAAGCCTGAATTTGAGGGGCTGTTTTCATATTATTAAACAAATCAAATGATTACTGACGTATAAACTGCAACTGAACAACCTTCTGAAACTCATTAAAAATACAAGTGCAAATCAACGTATTGCAGAATATGAGGTGAAAAACAGACCAGACCTTTTCACAGGTAATTCCAAGAGTGGCAACTTTCTTCTGCAGGCTTTCATTTTCTCTTTCCAGCTTCTGTAGCTGAATGTCCAACTCTTCCGCTCTCTCACCTTTCTCCTTCGTCACTTCAAGCTCCTTACCTGCGTTTAAAAATCAACTTTCACTTTTCCAGACAGCCATAACTCTGATGCTTTTCAACGTAAAGACCACAGTGCTAAAACAAAATTGAAATGTTTTTGTGTAAATATAAATCTCTTCAGCAGAGAGTTGCAAAGAACTTCACGCCCACGACAAAGAAAGCAGCACAAAAATGTTCAGCCTACAGGTTACTCACGTAGCTGTTTCCTTTCAAACTCCAGCTTATTCAGTTTGGCTGTTGTCTCACAGATGGACTCGTGAAGAACTCTGTTCTCCTTCTCCACATCTTTCACGCGGGCCTCGGCTCCAACCTGGGAGCGCTGACGCAGGGAGGATATAGTTTGGCTTAGGTGCTTGTTCTCCTGCTCTAGACCCTTCATCTGGAAAGCATACAACAAAGCTTTAATAGAGACTTGATTTTAATGAATTATGTTCCTTGTGGCATGGGACCTGTACCAGCAGCAGATTTCCAGGTGGAATAAAAATGATTATATTAAGGGAGAAAAACAAACAAAAAACACAGAAACACATAAAAACTAGGAGCACTATACAAATCTGCTGGATGTCTGGCCAGTATGCGTACTGGAATAGCACAGCATTAGTTACATCTCATTAAATTTACAACAAAGCCGACAGAGGCAGATAATCTTTGAGCGCTGTGTTCTGTTTGCTTTCCCTCTAAAGCTCATTAACGGTGGATTTAACAAATCAGAAGGTTAAACTGATCAAAGGTGTCAGATTTGGGTCCGACAAGTACAATGTCTCTGCAGCATGCAGCGAGCATCTCCGTCTGAGCTGCAGACAGCCAGAAATCTTCGTTTTCAATAATTTTGAGCCAATTCACCCTAATAGTTTTTGTTCCACATGTAAATCAGCTAGACAAGGACCTCCTTCAGGAACTCTCAGTGAAATTTAAGTAAATGGTACGCTTTCTGGAATGAGTTGGAAAATCTGGCAAAGATTTCTTGGAAAAATTTATTTAAATAAAACCTGTGTGATTTTTTTTTAAATGTGTCAGATTTTGTGACCAATAAGACTGCCCAGTATAGACAAATATTAACTTTTTAAATTAAAGTATATGAATGCTTCATGCAATTAGATGTCAGAAACCTTGACCATGTGAACAAAGATGAATTACCCAGCTAAATCTGTCACCGTTTTAACAGATTATAACAAGTAGGTTATTCTAAACAATTCTAAAATGACTTGTGGATGGGATTGAGTGCTCTTTCATGACTGACCTGTCTCTCTGAATTATCCCTGAGTGTCTCCAGAGTCTTCTCCAACAAAGCCTTTTCCTTCATCAGGTCTGTACTTAGTGACTCAGCACTACGGAGCGACTCTCTGTCCACTGTCAGTTCACTCTCCAGTCGCTCCACCTGCAGACAGACAGCATAACCTTTTACATGCAACAATACAAGAGTCATTCAAAACATTTTAAACTGTCCAAACCTTTTCTAAATCCCGAATCAGGTTCAGGATGAAAATGACTGGACCAGCTATTTTTCTGGTCACACATGGGAATGTTATCCCCTTCATATTATGAGAACCTTTTGAAATTCCTGTGTCATATTTGTTTTGTTCATAATTAGCCTTATAGCATATCGTCATATTTTGGCTTACTGTTACAACATCTGTAAAAAAACAATATACTGTGCTTGCTAAAAAAATGTTTATTTTGTTTTCTGAAAATGTTCAACTAAGACTTATACAATTATTCTATGAGGCTAACATTACAATAAATTAGCACTACAGTACAACTTGGCAGGGGACAGTTTTCAGTATAACAACAAGGCTTTAAACATTCGATATACAGTCGGGGAAGTGCTAATGGTACAGGAGAATTCTCTCGCTTTATGGATAATAGATTAACACAGCACTGACCCTCCCCCACCTGTTGTTGTGCACTGCCGGTTAGCTGGCAGAAGGAACACCCCTTACATGTTTCTCTAAAAAGAAGGGCCTTGTTAAAGTAATGGCAGGAGGCAAGCTATGAGCAGCAGGTCTGTTATGCAGCTGACTGCACACTGGCTGTTCAAGCACATAGCCTGGCTATTTAAACAGCTAAGAGTTGCCTCTTGTGCTTGTGTTTCCCCATAAACAGCAGAATGGTAAAAATATTCAAATGCTTATTTGAAATAAGCATTTGAATATCACTAGTATACTTAGCAGGTGATTAGTCTATACTTTAGCTTGAGTCTGTTTATTAAAAACAAAATCAATAATTTTACTCCAGGTCATACATGTAATATATGCTGATCTCATAGCAGCCTATTAGTGCAAAACCTGCTACATATAAAATCTGGAAACAAAAATGCATCTCTAATTTTTTCAGTCGTTTCCTATAATAATGTGTTGCGGGTATGCTCACTGACATGGATAAGATAAGATAGACTTTATTAATCTCACAATTGAGAAAATAACTTGTTACAGCAGCTCTTAACACACAAGTAGGGTGCCGATACTTATGAAAAGATGTGCAATCAAAGACGAACAGGGTAGATGTGCAAAAACAAGTAGTAATAATAGAATAAAATAAAATTACTTATGTACAGTAAAAAGTGGAGGTCATTTGTACTAAAGATGAAATAGCTAATATGTAAGATAAAATAAGTCTGATTTTTAGATCAGGATATAAAACATTACACATAGTGACAGGATACGACTAACTAAATTCTTTATTAGCTTGGGTTAACTATACAACTTTTAAAACGGTTTCATGCTGAGAGCCAAACAAATTCTGGCAGCTGGGGAACTGTGAATGTAGCTTGTTTTAAAGCTCAAGATCAAGTCAAGGAGGCTGGTTAACCCCAAAATATATATACAGCCACCTATTATACCCTATTATGCCTTATTTAACCACAGAATAATTAAGGTACAACTAAAAAAAAAACATTTAAAATATTGTAGAAACAAAAATCTCATTCTGTATCAACTCAATTTATATGGAAGTTCATATTTTAACCCACTCACACAAACAAGAAAACACTGGAAGTTACTAATTTCTGAGCTAAACGTCTCCCAGCAGCAGCTTTCATATTTAAATGTATCTTGGATTAAGTCTTTAAAGTCACTTGGCACCAAATTCCACAGTGTGGGTTTTCTCTTTGTGTGAGATGAACTCAATTTCATGGTTTTGTTCAGAGTGCACAGGGAGAATCTTATGTTTCTGAAAATAGTTGAGAAATTTCCATTGACACAGGGTGTTCCAGAGTAAAAGAAGAGAAAATTAACTGTGGATTTACAGCCTTGCCTTCATCCTCCTATCCACCCCTCTTTATCCTTTGACCAATTTTATTTTCTCTGCATTACTCTGGTCTAAAGGTCTAAAGCCAAGAGCAGGCTTGTATATTACAGGGCAGTGCTGGTGCAATATCCTAATTTCGGTGTTGAGGAGGAGAAAATGAAAGATGTACTAGAGAAGACCGAGGCTGAACAAACATTGAACATTTCAAACATAATCCCTTTCAGAATCAATGGCATTAAAACTTACTTTCTGCTTAAGTTTCTGGTTTTCTTGGTTGGCTTTGGTCAGTTTAGCTATGGTTTCCTGACTGGAAGCTCCTCTGAGTTCTTCCACAGTCTTCAGCAGAGCCTGATTTTCTTTTTCCAGCTTCAACAGGCGACTGGAGGTCAGGTCATTCACCTCCTCGCCCAAAGACTTCTGTGGGGCTAAAACAATGAGAAGAACAGGTTGTTTAACACACATCAATGTTTTATCAAACACTAGCCATATCGTGTCTATTACTTTACTATGTCGAAATAAACCACAAAATATCAATAACTACTCAACCCTATGATTAAATCTTACAGGTTGTAATTCCACTAAAGCATGTTTTAACAAACATTCACCCTTACTTTATCCAGATCCTTTGCTCGCTAACCCTATTAAAGGCTTTAATTATCCAACCACACAGCTTATCTTTCAGTAGGCATTTAATATTAATTACAGCACAGGTCTTAACCAAGTGGAAAGAAAACCCTGTGGAGGCTGGCAAATACAGATGGGGCCTAGAGAGATGATGCCAGGATTAGGGGCCAGTGACTACAGCTTGGTCTATCTCCTGTTGTAGCTTTTTTTTACCCGAATAACCTATTCTTAGATTTTCTCATTCTTTGTATGGTCTACCTTCACTTCCTTACTTACCATCAGTCAGCTCTGGTGTCTTTGATAATTGCTCCAGCTCCCAGCCCAAGTGCAAGGATTCGTCCATGCTTTGTTTCTGGGCCATCTCCAACACAAGATTCTCCTCCAACAGCTCCTCCATACGCTTCCGGTCAAGGTCACGCTCCTGGATATCAGATGGCTAAGTTTAAGAAAAATTGTTTGTACATGTTGCTGCTGATATAAAAAAAAAAACACTAATATACCATCTCAAGATCATGGATCTTGGACTTGATCTGAAGGTTCTCTTTCTCCAGAAGGTGCAGTTTGTCAGAGCGGGTCCGGGTGGAATCCAGCTGCTCCTCCAGCATCGTCTTTGTTTCCAGCAGAATGTGGTTGTCCTCCTTTAGCTCCTATAAAAACATTAACAAAAGGATGTAAGTCTAACATAATAAAAAACTGCAGTTCCTAGAGGATGCAAAAGACCTATACCCAACTTCTGGGCAAATGTATATAATTATATATAATAGTTTAAGAAAAAAATGTGTTATTGATATATAAATGCACTGTATGGTCGAACTGTGTCAGTTCTTTGTATTCATGGCAGGTAAATGTTGTTTCAGGACTCATGCGTATTTCACAAGTCAAAATTCTATTGTTCTCCATAGTAAAATAGTTCAATACTTTGAAGCCAGTTTTGAAATTATAAACACAAAGGTTCACAGTAAACTTAAGGCAGATACTTCTACAGTGATCAGATGGATGGATGAATGAATATGTAGACAAATGACAAGGGGAGGTGAGGTAAAGGGACGGATGGACGGACATCGATGGACTGGTGGATGGTACTGCAGATGCAATGTTCAATGGACATGCAAATAAGATTAATGGATGTATGAAAGGACAGACTGACAGATGATTCAGATGCAAACAGATACATTTTTTGTTACACCACTAAGTTAAGATGGTCTTCGTTTCATTTTTGCAGTTGTTTACCTCGACTCTGGCCTTGTAGAAGTCAATGTCGTGAAGTCTCTCCTTATATCGACTAAGCTCACTCTCCAGTTTGTCGACACGTATGGCTTTTTCTCTGAGCGCGTCCAGCTCATCCCGGTAGGTACGAGCTGACCGAGCGTCCGATAGCAGCTGATAACTCTGCAGAAGTTCACAAATATTTGAAAAAATTCAGAGCATAAATGTGCAGATACAAACAACAAAAACAGAGAACTTTAATTCAATGCTTAAATCACATACAGAAGTCAAAGCATACTGAGCCGGCAGCTTTATTGTGTCTATTTTATATGATCAATAGATTATCTAAGAACAACAGAACAGACTCAGCATATTATCAGTTGTAGCACAATTTTCCCACAATGCCCTAAAGCTTTTTTTTTTGGTTGACATCAAAGCTCAGTGCAACTGAAAAGCCATGTGAATCTGCAGCTAGACTTAAAATAGTCTGAACAGCCATTAACGAGCTTAGTCACTTGCTAGCTGATTAAAGTTGGTAATATTTTTAGAAACAGACCAGTAAGGATGAGAAAACCAGGTGGAGGGGAAGTGATGTCATTCGAATATTTATAAACAGTGTGCAGACAGCTGTGTTAGTATTGCTGTGATTGGTGACTTTACCTCCTGCTGGATTCTCTTCAGCTCCACCTCCATGTTCTCCAGCTCCTGCCTGGTGTCCAGCAGCTGCTCACTCTTTTCCTCCCTACAAAACAAAGCAGCGACATTAGAAAAGCATACCCTGAAAATAGTGTATGAAAATAAAACAAGAAAAACATGATGACATGTGTTTTTCCTTCTTCTGTTAATTCTCAGTTGTATTATTTAACTCTAGCCTTATAGATGCATAGAAAATTAACATTAAACAAAATGTACATAAACGTTTGTGTTTATAAACCTGCTTATAATTTGTCCAACTTTAATTACTGAATATTTTTTACTTGTGTGAAGAAATTAGAATTATTAGTCATAACAGAAGTTGTGTTAAGACTAACATTTGTGTTTATCTCTTAGGGTTGTTGAAGTAAAAGTTAATTGTAGTCCAATGGAACGAACTGGCAATAATCTGCTTAAACAGTACATTGATCCAATTGTTTTTTTTCTTTTCGTTTTATCAGGTCCTCTTCTATCAGCTTTTCTAAACAGTATGGTGTGTTGCCTTACAGTGTTGGGGCAGATTTGATCTACCAAAGGTGGAGAATAAGATATTTCTGCTGCAGATTAACTATTAAATGAAACTTAACAACAGCCCACGTCTGATTCAGGTGAGACGGATTATAAAATAGCAAAAAGAAAAAAGACATTGAAATTACGGCTTGGTGCGCAGTTTTAAAGTAAAGCGTTTTTGGTACATTTCAATCCACTTTAGAAGGACTTAACATTTTCTGAAAATAATTACATTTTATTAATAAATTCTAGCATTTCAAAAAGAGGCCGGTATAGAACTGACTTCGTTTGATTTTGTCCATTAATAAAATCCTTGTACAATAATAACAAAGGTTAAAGCTGTAAAGGAATTTTTTAATTAGACTGTGACAATATTTGGAATAAAAAAAACCTTAAAATCACTTTGGAGTTGTTTTGTTGTGTAGACAACACAATGCAACATTATCTTGAAGGCATCACAGAAGCGAACCAATGGGGAAACGACAACACACCACGGTGTGTTCACTTGGTTGCTGCTATAAATACTAACATGGCATTAGGGGCTGGTTAAATGCTACAGGCAGTAGGGGATTGCACTTTAGCTGATGTTTCGCAGCACCAGTGATGTTTAAGTAGAGTTTAACGTCATTTCAGGTGAGTAATTAGGTTCAGTGTAGAGCAAGCTATATTCCTTAGTGCTGTTGAAAAACAGCTGAGGTAAACCTTTGGTTCAGTCCAGCCTTTATTTCGCTGTTGTCAATGTAGCTGAATAAGAAACCTTAATGATGATTAATGGAAGTCTTTATATTTTGCTTTGGTGCCATTTTCTAAAGTTGTGTGTTGGAGCAACACAGGAAACACTTTAGTCCTAACATAAATGTCCCAAATTTGCACAGGTTTAAAATACTGTATTTGTACAAGTATATATAAAGAAAAAAACAATACTATCCCACTGAACATCAAATACTGTGCAGTATTGACAAATACTGTGTTGATGAACAAACAGAATTGAACCCCAAAGCGTGCGCATACATAAGTTGGTGGAAAGTTTTGTTTTCTGTTGCCTCTTGTTCTCGCACCCAAAACCCAAAAAGAAGAACCAGCTCAAACTCCTGAAAAACCCAGTGGCTTCAACCATGCTTAACATAGAGCAAATATTCCCCGGGGCAACAACCCTTCATCCTCCTTTACTCAGAGGAAGAAACAAGACCGACATGACAAGTGTGTATGTGTGTGTGTGTGTGTGTGTTTGTTCGTGCGACTGTGAGTGTAAATCCTCCAGGCTCAGCGTAAGAGGTGAATCTGCCACACCACTTTGAAAGAAAATGACTGCATTCCTGAGATTCTGCTCAGTCTCAGCATGTGATTGCATGAAATTGGTCCACTGAACATCTGATGGTCTATTTGATTACAGCTCTCTTTAGTCTCCTACTGCATCTGAATAAGCAGAGGCATCCAATACTCTCATTCTTTTCTCCCCAGTTCTTCACCCCCTGCTTCCTCCATCAGTTATCTGGGAAGTTGAACAATAATGGAGCAGGAAGTCACCCACCTCTACTGTTTCACACCCATAACTTGTCGATTCTCCTCAGCTTTGCCTCGTTTTCACACAATCTGTCTCTTGAAAATTACAACCACCTGTCAACTGTTGTATGGAAGATTAGTTTTGCCCTCATATTATGGAAGCAGCTGGCTCTGTTTCCTCTTGCTTTCTGAAAACAAGCTGCATCTGTACAGGATGAGGCTTTCAAACTTAAAACTACATCATCAACTGCAGCTGGGAGAGACTGACCATTTGGCTGCTTAAAAATCTATTAAACCTGCCAGGAATGGAGTCAGGTCGATAAACATTACAGGGTAGTAAATAAAATATAACTTAACTACATAAAATGTTCTCATCTACTAAAGCAAGTGGTGAAGTTGCTCATTAAGACTAAATATTGCAGTGTTATGAAAATGGTATGATTTTCAAAAGGGTCAGACCAACTAAGTCAGTTTAATTTAAACAACCTCAGAGAGTAAATGGTGAGGGTATTAATCTACCGTCTTTCCCAAGTTTCACCTGATTGACCTCAAGCTCTGAAGGACACTGAATGAGTAACAGCATCTCTTTAATGATTTGCCATTTGATATTTTCAATAAACTTTTCATAGCAGTGGTATCAGTGAGTATCTGAGTAAAGCTGCAGCCACTTAAAAAACAAGCATTCACAAACAGACCACTACCCTCTAGCTCTGACCTGCTGTCCCTCAGACACACCACAGACACCCAGTAGATCCACACCTTTATACAGACAGATACTACCTGTGCATGCAATCAGTCTTAACAAAGCAAACTTCTCCTTGGCTAAAGAGGAGGAGCAACAGATGCTATAAAGTAACTTTCATTCTGCCCACACACACAGAAAGCTTTATTTTGATAGAGAAAACAAAATACACAGTCTTGATAAACATACAGAGAATGATGATGCCATCTCCAAGACAAAATAAAACTCAAAGCCAAATTACAGACAAAAAAATGTCTGTATTCATAAGTCTGCTTTATCCTTTCTTCTTTTTATTACTTGGAATAATAGAAATTACAAAAGAAGTTTTTCAAAGTTATTGTTTTTTAGTTGTACACTATTCGAGTATATGCTAATAAGATAAAATATTTCCCCATAATAACTGCAGCAATGAGACAATCTTGGAAATGAATCTGCTAAGAGCAAAAACTACGTAAAACCCCTCTAATATCAACACAGTTTTTTAATATAGACGTTGCTCCATCAAAAGGGAAGCAAAAACCACGAGCCAGTCATCCTCTGCCACCTGATCTAGTAACCATTAAACCCTTCTACTTCTATTAGTCATAAACAGCATTTATCAGGCCTTCATAAAGCCTTTGGGAGCAAGTTTACAGGTTTTACTTTATGTTTGTTTGTGTAGGGCAGCACAACACTGACAGCAACTTCTAAAAAGATATTTAAAGGAATAATGGCGAAAAAAAAACGTATCTAACAAATGTTAGAGAACCGTTTACAATAACAATCTTGGGATAAAAACTACAAGATTTCGTTTAAAAACAATTAAACTCAAGTATTTATTATTTCACCCTATAGTCCCTACAGGGTCCATTATAATTTATACTGCTGCTTTGTTGTCAACATAAGTTTAATTATTTATTGAGTAAACATAGAAAATTAGGTTAGGTAATGATGGATGATTGATCGGTCCCAATCATGGTTTTTCTAAATGATCATATCCTGACTAAACTCAGTTCCTGAAACCCATTTTGTTGATTCTATCAGTCACAACCCCAGCAACGGCGTAACAGCAATTTGTACAGCTGGTTTTTAACAATCACAGCCTCCAATTTAGAGTTTGCAAATTGTTATGCTGATCTAAAAAGCTGGATTTTCCATTCCTTTCTAATCATGTGCTGTCTATCAATGAAAGAGACCATACTGGCTGCTGCAGCTCCAAGCTCTCCCTGTGTCATGTTACCTGATCTGTGCTTCATACAGATTAGTACGCTCAAGGCAGACGTGTGCAGAGAGCAGCTGAAGCACTAGTCATAAAATATTTAAAATGATAAAAACAACGCACCAAGTTTATATGGCAGGAGCACAACTTCCCAACTGAGACTGCATTGGAATACGCTGGATGACAAATGATCGACAAATCATAGTTATTTTAAAGCTGTACATATACAGAATGTTTATGAAACTAACGTATGTAACTCTGTTCTGCCACAGTGACGCTGAAGAGAGAACTCTGGACCAAACCAAACAAATGGAGAAACAAATGATAAACTATGCCTGTTTTAGGTGGGGTGTTGTCAGCCAATAGTAACTTTATTAACCTACTTAACTCATGTTAAAGCAGCATATAGAAAAAAAAAAAACAGATGAAAGACTCCAGTGTCCAGAAGATAATTGATGGGAGAGTGGGTGAAATACTGATTAAATTAAGCATGTCATTTTACTGTAATTTAACATTAGAGTTTTTTCAGGCAGATACCCTTCATAGATTTTGTTAAATTAAATAATGTATCAGACTGTGACGTAGTATCGGGCAAACGCTTAATCTTAAATGACTCTAGTTGGTATCAGGAACACAAAAATCCTGATTGGGACATCCGAACTTAATGATATTGTTGAGCAGTCTCATAATAGCTCCAGAACTCATTTGTGTCTACTATCAAAAGCCTACTTACATGCCCCATTTGAGTAATTGCTGATCAAGCTGATAGGACAATGGCACTCACAGTTCCTGTCGAAGCCGTCTGATTTTGGCCTTGGCATCAGCCAACTCCACTGAGAGGTGTTGTCGACTTTCAGTCCTTCTCATACTAGGAGAGTCACCGGGAGACTGAGTGGCAATGGGAGCCAGCGGAGATAGCTGCACACAGTCTCTCTCCTGGGTGAGCTCCACGATCGTCTGAATGAAAGTAGGAGGGGGAAAAAAATAAGGTGAACAGGTGAAACTGTGTCACACCGGGATTCAAGTAAGGAAGTGGAATGGATTTACAGATAAAGACAATCCATAGATTTAATCAAAGTAGGCTTAATATTTAAAAAGTAATGGGCAGGCATTAGAATAAAGGTCACACAGCCAGCCCGAGCCTTTTTTTAATCTACTACCCCCAACAGGAAATGGGATTTTAATTGAAAGCAGCTGGACAATTCAATGATAATCTGGAGGCTATTAGAACCCCTCAGATGCACCCACACTCAAAAGCAGCTATCAGAAAAGGGGATCTGCACCCATGGCTTGGAAACTCATTTAATGGTGCATATAGTCACAGCATAGCACACCCACACAACTCAATGACAGTTAATCTCAACCCTTCCCTTCCTTCCTGAGGCTGCTCTTTTGTGGTAACACCTAAAAGGGAAAAGTTTCCACATAACCCTGTTAGAAAAAGCTTCATTGGAATATTTCCCCTGTAAAAACATGGAACAAGATAACAAATAGGTTTAATGAACCACACCATTACCTCCAGCTGTGTGTCCCTTTCATCAACCAGGCGTTTGAGGTGGAAAGCCAGATTTCTGGACAGACTGTCCAAATCCTCTGGGGGCATTTCCTCAGTTTCCAACCACTGAAGGTCCACCACATTCTCCTGGTTATGCGTCACCTGCATCAGAACAATTGTGTTATCAATAAAACTTCATCTTACCGACAGTTAAATAGTCACCATCCCACCCAATATTACTATGGATTACTACAGTTTGTTCGTTAGAGAGGCAAAACACCTCTTGAATGTGGGAGGCTATCGCAGCTTTGGTGTCAAAATCCAGAGTCTGGATACGTTCGATGTATTCTTCTTTCTTCTCACACTGTAAAGAGAGAAGTAAGATGTTAGGAATTCGTTAAATTCACCGGTTTTCAATACAGTGAATAGAAGTAGGGATTAGTTGAAGATGTTAGGAGAAGTTGCAAAGTGGAAATCAAGAGGAGGTTAGTATGGCACGACTGCACAACCAAATCAAAAGGTGAAACTAAATATGCTGGTTCCAGGACATAGTAGCTGTATGAAGAAATGTGATCACATTTTAAGAACGATCTTTAAAGTCAAACAAAAAAAATGTCCCCTATAATGCAGGAAAAGATGATGCTGATGCAAGTCACAAACAACGAAAGGTTGGCTTAACAGGATGATGATTCAAAGTCCATTCAGGCACAGTTTCAGCTATAGCTGAAGTGTCAAGACATTTTAAACAACAATGAAGCTGGTGAGAGGTCAACAGCCTAAGATGAACCTCACCAACACTGAATGTCTGGGTTGGTTTAGAAATGACACAGAAGATAAATCAAAGGTTATAAATATCTGCTGCCTTCAAGCAGACTATTAGTGCTCTTACCTGAACAGCACATCCTAAAAGCAGCAGCAACATTTTCTTCATCTCCTCCAGACCTTGTTCTAAAGGAAAGACAATGAGCATATTTCAATGAAGGTACAGTGCTCTGCAGAAGTATTCATTTACCTTTTAACCTTCAACTATTGTGATGTTACAACCACAAATTTCATACATGTGGCTGGAATTTTACTTGATTAACAAAACAAAGTATTGCGTAGTGTTGAAGTGTACGGGTAAAAACAACTGGTTTTAGAAATAATCTGAGAAATGTAGCATGCAAGCTCAGGGCAACCAATTGCCTTCAGAAGTCACCTAATGGTGACTACAATGCTTTCCCAGTCAGAGCACTGAGCAGCAATGAGTTCAGTATCTTACATGGCCACCACACATTCAGAATGCATAAAAAGTTGCAGATATAAACGATTTACCTGCAATTCTGACAGTTCGTACATGAATCAACATTTTGCACAAAAGAAATAAAGAGAAATCGACACCTTGCCAGCTTGTATTGCTAATAGTAGTTGGTGCCAAAAGAAACAGCAGATCCCACTGTTTTCTGACTTGCAACTAGATCAATTTTAACTAGAGTGTGATTTCAGTGCAGCCCTGAGACAAATACCTATTTTCTCTCTATAGAGAAAAAAAAACTAATAAATGCTCCAATACCAAATGTTTTCCCACAAGAAACACTGACAATGTTCTGAGTTCCAGCCATGAATCAGTTTTAAGGCTCATCTTTCCATGGCAGATGTGTGCTCACACATTTGAAAAAATGCGACACATTTTTCGGGTAAAAACTAGATTTAGTAGGTCCTAGTTGGACCTTTGCCTATAAGGACAGGAGTAAGTTTTCCATCTTTCCCACATCGAATTCCAATTAGCTAAATTCCAGGGTTGTTACAATTTCCCCTGTATAAATCCAGACCCACAATGTTTTCCAGAGGGTAGTTGGCTGCCCGGATAAACTTCCAGCTCGCCTGCACATGTCGGGACATATTGTCAGAAACTGCTGAAACCTACTAACAGCTGTCTGCCTGCTCAACAGGCCTGAGCTCATCTGAGGATTTGGAGCCGCACAACAGCAAAGCAGGTGGTGAGTGCATGCGATTCTCTGTGTGTGTGTGTGTGTGTGTGTGTGTGTGTGTGTGATAAGCCAACTCATGATGTGACCAAGGGAGTAGCGATTGCCGATGCTGTTCCAACTCCAATGACAAATCCAGCTTAGTGACAGCAGTTCTCTGCACAGGGTGGCCTGTTTGCTTCTGTGTTTAATAGGCCAATCATCAGCGCTGCAAGTCCTGGTTACAAAGTTTACATGTTATTTGTGGACTTTAAAAACAACCTAAAATAATTTAGACAAGCACTGAAATTAGGATTACTTGTCACTGAGGAAAGTGTAAAACAGCAAAATAGTAATGAGACCATTGGCTGTATGCCAAAATGGGGTTTCTTCATGAGACGATCTATCCCTCTTATTTACAGAATCCACTAAACAATTACCTCTGAATCAATAAACCAACCCAAGGCAATGTGTAATGGACGACAACATAGCTGCATAGCATGCAAAAGGGACAGTGTTCATTCTTTATATACAAATATCAATGTATACTGATTATTTGCCACGTCTGCTTTTAACTTCCACTTAGAGAACAAAGTGGGAAAACTAGTGTAAAAATCCAACTGTAATTTGCTTAATTTCTGCAAATGAAGAAATATTTAGCTTGTTTTTTTTGTAATTCTGAGGAAAGCTGCCCAGCTTGGGTCAGACGCAGCAACTTATGCCCCTTTTCCACTGGCTCGATTTGGTCCTACTCGGCTCGCTTTGAGAGCGTTTCCATTACAGTTATTTCCATACGGTACCTACTTTTTCTGTCCCTGCTCCTGAGCAGGTACGACCAGGGCCGAGTAGGGATTACATGTGACAAGACCAGACTGCTTTTCACTGATTGGCCGTGGGACCAGGAGACATAACTAGGTTTTCGTTGAGACAGTGCCCGTAAAATGTAATAAAACTCAAGAGCCTCTACAATAATATTAAGGACCACAGTGGCAGGAGCAGGTCATACATGTAATTTGACCATTTATGGGTCATAAACCATGCCTGAAGGCTGACAGAAAAGAGAAGGAACAAATCACCTTTCTGAATTACATGCAGGCAGAGCGCTGTATGTAATAACATCCTAAACCAGCCGATCGCACATAAAATCAGCTGTTCAGAGGCACAAACATTTCCCCCAAAACACACTAAACATAACCACCATGAAACAACGTGTTTGGTTCGGAAATTTATTGACGGTCTGTAAGCGAACCAGTGTCTGCAGGCAGAGAGCAGCCGCCTGTAATCAGACTGCCTGCATCGGAACAAACAGGGAAAAAAAGCCCCGGTGAATCCGCGGAGCACGAATATCCAACCTAAAACTAACTTCACGCGGTTTTCCTCTTTTAAGTCCTTGTCCTCGTTATTGCCATGGCTGAAACAAAAACTTCCTCATTTCCTCATAAAGCCCAAAACTGTAACTTGTTCAGGCAAACGTTCACCATCCAGACAGCAGCGTCTCTCCTCTCTGCTTCTCCTGCCACACCCCCTCACATCTGAACCCCTGAGCCTTATTTTATAAGTTCTGGCTGGGCTGTGGTCCAGATAATTATCCCAGTGGATCATTTTAGACATAAAAACATAAATAAGACATTCTTGCATATACATTAATACAAACGTTAGTATTAAGTTTATATATGCTAACGTTAATAGCGGCGCAGCGCTCTACACACATGGCTGTCGCCATAGCTTCAGCCTGGGGGGGGGGGGGGGGGGGTTGAAGGCATGTGAATTTCTCACCAAGGCTTTTTTTTATCTTTACAGTCTGGAGCAATTCGGTAATGTCTAATGTAGAATACAAAAACTATGTCAACACATAATTATCACATAGAACCAGGTAAATGTTTCTTATTTCACTGCAACAATCTACAGGAACGTAGGCAAACTGTAATATCTCCAACGTAAAATAGGATTTTTCTTTCTTAGTGGCTTAAGATGACATTTGTTATAGACTGGGGTTTTATGAATAAACTTAATTAAAATTGAACTACAGTATATGTCAATTCTGGCAAAGTTAGTATCAGTGAATTGGTGAAAACCGCTGTTATGCATAATCATACAAGTGTCAGTTCTAGCACTGTATTCTAGGACGACAGAGGTGGCGACAGTTGAAAGCAAAACTGTGAAGGATTGCCGGATGCTAGGTGATGGTCAGCGGCCAGATGCCTCAGGTGTGGGATGTTAAAGCAATAACAACATGTTTTTTAATGAGCTTCAAACAATGCTAATGTGCTTTACCCATAAGTTTCAGGGACTGTAGCAGGAGGAATTCAGTCCAGCTGTACACAGCAGCATAATGACTTTCAGCTAAAAAGATATCAATGAGGAGAAATCCAAACAAAGATACTGCATTTTCTTTTCTGGAGACAGATTTGAAGCAATTAAGAGGATGTTATTGCTGTTGTCTGGACATATGACCGGGTGAGAGCCACTAAAACCGGGAAGACTTAGCTTAATGAGCAGCAACTCCTGGCGACCCAGACTATGTTGTTGGTTGTAATCGTGGTTATCAAGTGAGAGGAAATAAATATTTTCCAGGTGTTTAGCAGAGAAATTCATTTTCTGTGGCATCTTTATATTTATAGACTTCATTACTATTTTAACTGGTCAAGCTAATGTAAACAAACTGTCGTCTACTGGACAAAAAAATATGTTTTTGTGGATGGTTTAAAAAAAAAACAACCATATCCCCTCCATTTGTCTCCTTGTTCTATCAATTTAGGTTTTGTCCTCCCGCAGGCACAATTTTCATTTCAGATTTAGCACTGATTCAAAGGAACCTGAGATTCTTTAGCTTAAAATCTATAGTAGTTAAATGGGTCAAACTTGAACTAAGTTAAATATTCAAAACCAAACAGATATTGATAAACACAAAGCTTCTGGTTTGTGAAACGTCTCTAATTTGTGAAAACATAAAAGTGTTTAGTGTAATAATCTGGTTTTTAACCAGCCTTTTTGTGGCATTTATGCTTGACCTTATTGTGAAAGCCCACTAAATATCTGCCACAATTGTGTTTCAGTGTTTTAAAGCTGAACTCTAAAACCACTTGTCTGTTTCAAAAATGTGAAATAAATGTGTAATGCCAATTATACACCAGCGGCTTATTCATGAAATGAGGTGAAGTATGTTCCACATAAAATAGATTCGAGTGGATTTGGGTCTAGAAGAGTGGCAACAAGTGAAACTTCTCAAACCTACAGAGCTTAAAAATACTCCATTAAAACCATACAAACCTATTTTAGTCAGTGGAGGGATTTAGAAAAGCAAATCTACTGGTGCAACCCAGGAGAGATAAGAAACCCTACATGATAAATAATTTATAAGGTTTGAAAGAAGGAACAAGAGGGAGAAGCAGCCAAAAGGTGAGATAAAAGCAAACCAGAGACAGAAGCTTAAGAAAATAGATGCAGAGAAATAAAGTGAGACACAGAGCAGCAGCAGGGAGGCAGAGAGGCAAGGCTGAAAATAGTAGAAATCTCAGGCAGCAGAAGCTAAAGGCTACAAGGACGGCTCCTCGTCTCCCTTCACACCTCATCTGGCCTGCATCCCTCTTCAGTCGCTGTTCATACACTCCTTTCATCCAGCTATGTATTCTCTGCAGCATGCATCCACCCAACCTTCCTTCCTATAACATCAATAGAAATGATCTGTTCCCCCAGAGTCACCATCTGCACTCAAAAATATAGGCCTCCTATCCTTCCTCCCAGTTTTTATCCCGTTGGCAGGAAAAGAGGTCAAAAGGACAGTGACTAACCCTTCCCTTTGCAATGCCATTGTTAATCAGTCTGTGAGCACGGATGAGAAGAAAGAACTGTTCATGGGCATGTGAAATCTATTGCTAAATCACTGTCTCTCTCCCTTGATAGATGAACTTTCAGTGATGAAACTGTTGCATTTAATATGATATTCAACTCATCTCAGAAAGAGAAAGAAAAAAAAACAGTGCTCAATCATAATTTTTGATTATTTAAGAGTATTTATGCTTTGGAAGATAAATTACAGTCGTCAAAAAAGCCTGAGGTCAATGTTTGCCACTGACAGCAATGCTAATTACCCCAATTATTGCCATTATACAAGGAGCACACAACCATTTACTTCTGAATTATGGTTTTTACATAGACTTTTTTCAAATTTATACGTGTGGTCTATTTGTGTGTGTACTAGAAAGACACGCAATACCATGACAGAGTGATTAAGGCCTCAAAAAATGTATAGGGACCATTTTTGTCCAACTACTTGTCACCTTATAAAACAGTTTTCTTTCTTCTGTCAAATGATTTCTAAATATGTTTATTCTTAACATTCATATATATTAAATGTGTCTCTTTTTGAATCTGAGATTGCATTACACATGTGCTGTTTTTTGAGAAATAAAACAGATGTCAGCTACAGACTAGGCTTAAACAACAACAATAACCCTTTTAAATGCGTATTAAAAACATTCACAATGCCAGGAGTATATTCTGACCATTATAAATACATTTTTAAGAGAACTTTTAAATTGACATCAGATTCACACTGACTAGTTTTTTGGATTTACAGTAAAATAGATCCAACAAAGAAGGTACTCTTGTATGTGAGCATGCGCTCTGTACTCATACTGACTAAACACGACTTGCGAGCACAAGAGTGTGTGTGTCTTACTGTGCGTGTTTATGCAAGGCAGCCGAGGCTAGCTCAGAGCCTGGGGGGGTGTAATACAGTGCATTCCCACTGTTCACGGTTGTGAACACACCCCTCCCCCAATCGCCAACCGAACACACATGCATGCGCTGTCCCCTGCCCCCAAATGGGAGCGTAATAAAAGCCACATGGCCGATGACTTTCAGCTGGTAGCAGTACCTCACTCCTTGGTTCACTGCTGGTCTGACTGGCCTGCTGACTGATTATCTGACAAGATAAAGGTAAAGGACAGGCAAGTCTTTAAGGAATCTAATACTTTCTGTCTGCCCCTGTCCACCTCGCTAGAGGCTTCATGCACAGTTGGCTGCCTGGCTTGAGTTTGACTACTCAGCTTTGTAAGGCAGCAGAAAACCTTTAAAGAACTTAATTATAAAATCATTTGTTATACACTGGCTATGGCAGGTACTAATTAGAGATGCGATAATTGGGACTGTGGCCGATGCCGGTTTCCGAGGTGGTCTTGGTGCAAATCCATACAAACTCTAGAGATGCTTGTTTGTGGTATGAGCATGGTCCGACATAAGTACCAGGTGTACTCTGCAAGCTTGAGCCAAACGCCTTCCCGTAGCCAGGTATGCATTGTGGGATTTGGCAGAGTAAACACACTTCAGTAATTCAGTAAAAACTAATGAGGTACGTTGCCTCATTGACATTTGGACAAATGACTACATTTGTTATCCTACTAATGATTCATAAAACACTGAAGTGCTCAGTTTGTTCAGTAATGCAAAAGTTCCTCATTTCTCCTGATCAGCCTAAGGGCTGCGCGTCTTTTCATAAAGAATAAAGTCGAATGCAACTTTCAAGATGTCTTTTAATCCATTTGGTGTACGGCTCAGAAAATGTTTATAAAATAGAACCCAGAAAAACAAAAACAAACAACCAAAGACTGTAAAAGAAGTATAAAACGTAGTGCTGATGATTAGTGCATAGAAGTATGTGTGCAGTACCTCCAGTCTGTATTGTTCAGTTATTTACTTTTAATGCTGGTGGAGGTGAACGTAAATTGAAGAGACAACCGTGACAAGTAAAGGGTGTTGAAAACCCAAAAATACCAACGACTGACATGGTGAAAGTGTGATAAAGGCAGCTGAGGGAGGACAAGGATTAAGAAGCCATTTCATTTGCTAAAACAGGTATTAGACATCTCTCACCAAAGTCTGAGCTGAGCATGGAACAACTCACTTTGAAGAGCTGATGATGAACTGATGAACACAAAGACAATGAACCATGTTGTTGGTCGGTCATCACATCGCTCTCCTTTTATCCAACAAACCTTTTAACAACCAGTTTATGATATGTTTCAATAACCCCCTGCTTTTACTTGTGTTCTTCTCAAAGGCGTCATATTGAGATATCAGGTAACAGCAGGTCAAACTGCTCAAAGATGTTTTCATGACACTGAGCACTTGATACTGCATCACTGTTGCCCTAACGCCGTTCAGACCTATCAAATAGCATGGTTAAGTTAGAGGGTCAAAGGTGTGCTACAAAATGTTTGGATGGATCTAACAGTTCAGGTCACCAAGCTCCACGGTAGTATAAAGTAACTAACGAAGGTAATCTGAAGCCAAACAATTAAACTGTCCCTTTTCTATCATCTTAACAGCAAAATGAGCCGTTTTCACTTTCTTTAATTTGATTGATCCTAATATTTATACCATAAAGTCCAATTCTTACAGGTAAACTTCTTAATTATAAATTATAAATAAAATCTGCACAGCTCTTTTCAGAGACTTAACATATAAAATGCTAATTGTTATGCTTTCTATAGGACTGTTACTTACCAGAGAGAGGGTTTCGGCCCAGAATCAGGACGTTTGGCAAAGGCATCATCACTAACTGCTGGAGAGTCTCCTGTTGCAAAAAAATTAAAAAAATAAAACCAAACAAATTAGATCAAGACTGTCAAAAAGACAATTCCAAATTTTGCTATTAAATTTGAAAACATTTTAATAAAATATTGAATGCTAATTTTTTTTTTTTTTAGTTCTGCTGCTACTAGAAAGGTCTTCCAAGTAAAAATAAAATCAGTTAAGTAAATGGATACTTAGGAGTTTGACTGCATGATTTAAGGAACATGGATTGTGATAGTAATGCTTCTAACACCATCTGTGACCTTTGTACACCATCAACTATGTCACATGTGGCCATGCGATGTGTTTTTATGAAAATGTGCATTAAAAACAGTCCTTTGTAATACAACTAGTGAACAGATTGATAATGATTGATGATATTGTGCACCTTTTACTAAGAGGTTCATGTAGTGTTAAAAACTCAACATTCTGCATTTCCTTTTTTAACTAGAGCTGAAATCGGTGCTCATACACAAGGGTGCTAAAAGCTGTCAAAAATAAAAGACAGCTGTCCCTCTAAATAAAATCTTTTTTTTTTTAAATAAAAGAGTATTTGGTTTGCATGCAAATTCAACACTTTCTGTATATTTTTTTATTTTTGTAAATTCTATATATCCTGCTGACCACCGCGTCCCAGTCCATAACATCGATAAATCGGATGTGACCCTGCAGGCCATATAATGACCTTGTATTAATCATATCAAAAATGCAAATTCTAAGATAAGATATTGAGTGTAGCAACAGTGACCCAATATTATTGTCCATGAAAACCGCAGAGTATCTGAAAATCCAGAAATTAAAATTTGATTGCTGTTCTAGCGGGGGACGGTGACCGCTAAAGTCAATAGCAATCTATGTACTAACAAACTAGCAAAACCTTAATCAATGTTTATGATTTTAAGTGGAGCAGCCACAAGCATTCCAGTAAACATGGACGCAACTGTTGAAACAGAAAACTTGCCGTTTACATGTGGGCACTCTAGCATGAGAGAGCGTTTACGCAAGTGATCATGTGGGAAATGAGAATTAAATGTAAGGTCCTTTCACCTGACCCGTCAATCAATACACCAAAAACAGACACATGACAGAAGGCAGGGATGGTCAAGAACAAGTTACTTTTTAACCTGGTTTTAGTAAAGAAGCAGCAAAATGTGGCCTTGGCTTCAATGCTCAACAAAACAAACAAACATGAAGCCTAATCTTTGCCCATAGGCTTCTCGACTGATTATTTGGCTGCAATTTTCGATCACCTCTCTGTTATTCTCATAGAAGTACTGAAAAGCTTCGACCGAATGTTGAGATCAATTGATTTTACATGATCAGCTCATAATGTTGAATATTTATTTCAACATTTTCTATTTATTCATTAAACAAATACATTGATGGTAAAAAGATGTAGGTATGATGAAAAGTGCTTCTGGCAATAGCAACTGTAGTGTGGAAGCTTCAGTCTCAAACCACCATCAGGTGTGAAAACTGAGACAGATTGACTCCACAAGCTTCTGACACAATGATCTCCATAACAAAGGCAGCCACAGTTTATGTCTCACAGAGAGACATTTGGTGTGTCTGACAGCCAACTGACCATGAAGTCACCACAGCAACTGGACAACACACACACACACACACACACACACACACACGCCAATCAAGAAATGAACATTTGCTCCACAGGTAAAGATTACTGAGTCACTCATTCCTAACTGTAACAGTGTGTTGGTTTTAGAGTTATACGCAAATAAGAAAAGTCTGTCAAAAGCACTAACACACAAACAATCTCCAAGCAGCTGTCCCATCAACACACACACCTGCCCCCCCTCCCTCTGGCAGCATTTATTTGTAGAGTAAGTATGATATGAGGACATGGGGACAGCTGGGCTTTCCATCACCAGCCAAATACATAACAATAACTCAGTTGGTCACTATGGCCAACCTTAAATGTATTTCTGTTACGAAATCAGAAATCCTTTTTGAATACACCTGCTAGATAATCCTGTAAAATAGACCAGAGGTTTAGCATCTTGGAACGCTAAGATCTGACAATGATAATGTGCCGTACACTGTGGAATCATACACTGACGATTTTAACGTGTTAATACACAGCCCATCAGCCAAGGCCCAGTTACAGATATTAAGGTTTTAAAAAGGTGAAAGTGTCAAATGTTTTTAAAGTTAAAGTCCTTTCAGTGAGATGTTGTTGCTGCACATTTCTGGCCAGCTGGCTAAAACAAGCCTAATACGCTTTTTGTTTGCCTTCAACAAAGAAAAACCCACTGTTTCGTTATATTCACACTGAAAAACATGAACAGTCATGGTGTGGAAACTAAAGCAGTCCCCATCTATCACAGTGACTGGCTGATATCAGTTGGCCTCCCAGTGTCAAAATGGCAAAAAGTTATCTGTGGAATACATAAGCTTAGTGGAAAACTAACACTAAACTCAGAAATTAATAGAATGAAACAAGCACTATTTTCATTCATTTTAGCTACGTTCTAGATACATTCATTTGTTTTATTTGAAACAGAAAAGTGTCTGCATCTTTGTTTTAAACCTTTGAGTTATTACTGTGATACCATATGTGGTATTTTTAGTCACGATTCCTTAAAAATCTCACACTGGCCTTTGCCTACAGCCAGATCTACTTCCTTTGTCTTATTTCCCTACTCAATAGCCCACTTGTCTGAGTGATCTGCAGGCTGATTAGATTGGTGTGTTATTGAAAAAGAGCTCTGATTGCTTTTAATTTCATCTTTAAAAGGTGTTTTAAATGCGATTTCATAAGCCTTAACAGAGTTGGAACACTGATTTGATGTCAACTCCATGTCTGACAGATTCAGATCTGACACCCAAGTGCAATTTCTCCTATTACAACTTTTCGTTTCACACCTAAGGTGCAGTGTGTACTGTATTGAATTATAATTCAGCCCACATGGAAAGGTACATTTTAACACTACTGACTCTTGACTTCTTAAAGATCTGGGAATGGATTGAAAACAATAGGATTAAAAGAAAGTCAACTCCTCTTTGGTATTACCTGGTAAATAGGGTTGGATAGACAACACGGTACATATTAAAGGTGATGCAAGCCAAATGGTCTGGACTTGTGAGGGATGATTGTGATGGCGTTCTGAGGATTAGTCAGAATAATAAAGCCAAAGCAGAGTCGCCTAATACAGACGTTGGAATATCTAGCAATAGATTAGCATTCATCCATAAACAGGGTATCTGCAGCTTTCAGCAAGTCAAATTTCAGACTTTTTAAGACCTTTTAATTGCCACCTTGAATGAAATTTAAGGCCCATTTATGAATACAGCATTCAAACCAGAGAGCACTTTTATCACTTTACACCCAAAGTGTTAAAAGTGCTCTCTGACTCAATTGTTGTATGAACAAGTGCAAAAAACTGTGCTCGTGATTTGTGAGTCAGGGAACATCAAACGAAACACATCCTCCTATCCCCTCATTGGAGTTGTAACACTGGTGCTTGACCACAAAACCTCCAGCTTCAGAGTTGATCAGTGCTAGTAGTAGCAGCGACGACCATTTTCTGAGGAGCTTCAGCCACGCCAGGGGAACAAAGCAGGGAAATTTCTGGGATCTCTTTTGCCCCTTTTCCACTGGCGCAATTTGGCCCTACTCAACTCCACTTAGAGCATTTTCCTTACAGTAGAGACTACATGAGATGTGAACAGACTGCTGTTCACTGATTGGCCATGGGACCAAGAGAAATGAGAAGGTTTTCACTGAGGTAGTGCAGGGAAAAGTTAATAAAACTAAAGAGCCACTACAATAATATTAAGGACCACAATGGCCGGAGCGGGTCAAACGCAAATATAATTTCACTATTTGAAAATCATAAACCATGCCTGAAGGCTGGAAAAAAAAAAGAAAAGGGACACCATGACAGCTTTCTGAATGACACGCAGGTAGGGGGCGCTTTGTTTAATAACATCCTAAACCATCTGATCAAACATAAAATCAGCTGTTCAGGCACACAAACATTTCACCCAAAACACACCAAATAATAGGACCATGAAACATCGCGTTTGGTTCGGAAATTTATTGACGGTCCTTAAGCGAACCAGCGTCTACAGGAGGAGGGAGCAGGCAGAGAGCAGCTACCCGTAATCAGACTGCCTGCATCGGATCAAACGGGAGGAAGACCCGCTGAATCCACTGAGCACGAATAGCCAATAACCAACCTACTACTAACTTCACCGTGGTTAGAGGTCCGCGGTTTTGTGCTTTCAAGTCCTTGTCCTCGTTATTGCCAAGGCTGAGACAAAGACTTCCTCATAAAGCCCCAAATTGTAACTTCTTCAGGCAAACTTTGGAGCTTCACCAGTCCAAACAGCAGCGTCTCGCCTCTCTGCTGCTTCTCCTGCCACCATCACAACCCCCCCAACAAGAAAAATCCCAAGAGAAATATAAGAGATTTAAATATTCCAGCCACGGCAAAATTTAAGACCTGTGATTACTATATTGAAGGCTTTTTTCCCCTGAATTTAAGAGGTGTTTAAGAGATGTTTTTGTACTTCTATTTGGGCCTTTAATGTTTCTACAAACGGTCCAAATGCAAAAGAAAAAAAAACAACATTAAGCCTTTTTTTGGATATTGATGGATGTTTTATTTTTTTCTAGAAAACATGTGTTTTCAAAAGCTGTGTAATTGTGACGTCACAATTTCACTGGCACCTCGCAACGTTACCGGAGTCCCGCCCCTGACTAGCAACTGAAGCGTAGCTCAACCCACTTGATTTTGAGTAAAGGATCACGTCTCGCCGGCTGGTTTCACCTTACACGCACTTTACAATGGCTATCCGCAAAGGCAGATCCTCTGGTGTTGGCTGCAAACACCCACATGTGTCTATGCACGGTCTCCCGCTGTTGTGTCTTATAAGTTTTGTTTTCATTTTCACGTGCACAAAGTGCTGGTTGGGGGTGCGGCCAGATACAGCAAATTTGCATAAAAGTGACGGAGCCCTAAAACTGTTTATTCTGAAAGGAGCTCAAAAAAGGGGGAACTGAGGACGTGAAATCTCATTATCCGAGAATGATTTTGTGCAAAAAAAGTAATTAACATGTTTTATAAAGCCCATAGACCCATCCTAAATTTTTAAAAGTATAATAAGTCAAGTTTAAGACATTTTAAGGGGTTAATTTTAGATACACGAATTTCAGACTTTTTAAGACATTTTAGGGGGGGCGCAGACACCTGATAAAATATAATGAACTTGACAGAAATGGAAATAACCATCACATTAGGCATGTTGTATAAACATCTGACAAATACTGTGAGGCATGCATGTGAGGACACACTAAAGCTTTTAAATAGAAAGCTTTCACTACTGAGGCTGTCACTGCACAAATGTCTTTGGCTCAGTCAATATATCCGTCTCTCCAATATTCGATATACTTAATCCTGTCAACGTCACACAGGGGGATGTGGAGAAGTCAGTGCTTTGTGATGCTGAGAAATATGTGAAAGTATAGATAAAATGAAATACGGAAAAATTGGAATGAGCTAAATCCCTCACTTCTCTCTCCAGTATTGCAGGACTTCCGTTACCACCTCTTCCCATATGCTTCGGTACGACCCCATCCCCCTACCCTGACACAACGTTGCTGTATTATTGATTCCTGCATCATTCAAGGCTTTTCAACACTGGATCCTTTTCCATCCCACAGAGATATTTACACAGAGTGATTAAATGAAGTCCTGGTTAAAGGGCCGATTCACAGCTTCATGATTGGATGGATCAAAGCTAGCTCGAGGAATTTATTGTCTCACCAAATATTGCTTGTTTACACCAACTGGGCTAAAAAAAACTCTGCATGATACGAGTGTAGCATTTTGTTCAGTCCAGCTCTGCAAGTATATATAGTATTCTAATGAAATCTCACTAATTATTCCTCATCCTTTCTGATAAGGCATTTCTTCTGTACGCTATATTTACAAGAAACCGAGGCACACTGAATCTGAATTACTAAGAGATTCTCACTTTTACACAATTTGAGAGAATGGATGGAGCTCTGCCAGCAAAGGAAGTAAATTCTGCTGATTTCCGATCAGTCTAGCTGATGCTCACACCTAGTCAAACACAAAGCTGCAAACACTACAAAGCAGGGGCCATATTGTGTTAATGTTATATTCGGTAGCCATGAGAGTATGTTACTGCTGTATGTTAGTTTCTTTTAAATGCAGACCAGTGGAAAGGTTACAAAGTGGTTGTGTTTCCAGTGCACAGGAGGCCCAGTCTGGCCTCCAGAACACATACTCTACCACCTTTCCTCTCAACCCAAGCACAACGTCCGCTAGTGGTCAAGTTTTAACAGGGGACTAATTGTACAACTACTTAGCCTCTGTGTGTTTGAGCGAGTGTGCATGCGTGTGTGTGTGTGTGCCTGAACCCTGAAAGCCTGAATCACACCCATTCTGCAGACATCAAGCGTTACCATAGAAACGGGGAGATGGGTTTATTTTCCCCATGCTAGAGAGCCTCTCACACATCATACAGTAAATGTAGCCACATACAAGCAAGCACGCCCTCCTGGCCACTGCAGGCTGTACTCCTGCTGCAAAAAGACTGCAGAGATTATGAGATAAAAAAAGGTTATTTCCCCACCAGCAATGGGAAGAAACTTGCTTCTGCTTTATGTCAAGTAAACATCCATATTGAAACACAGAAATCATCTGACGTAAGATCTCACTACATCCCCATGAAGCGAATCAGTGCGCAGAAGGCCTTTTCTACAGTTGATAAATGTAAATGACCAGCAGGACTGTAAAAAAGGGGTTAAAGAAGGAAGCTGTTTTCATTTTAGTCCTATACAGGAAATTCAACTAGTTCTTTCAAAAGGAGATAAGCAATGAGATACCAAGTTAGTCTATGTGACCACACAAGATGCCTAAAACAGATTAATTTAAATAAATAATTCTCATATTCTCACCACCATTTTTATAGAATCAAGTGACAAAGATGCATTTTCTCAAGTGAAAGACTCAAATTAACAAACTCTCTACTTTAAGGAGGGGTATAAATTAATGTGTCTTCTCACTCTGTGTTAAAGGCTTCTCATTTTTTATAGCAGATTGACCTTTCTTACCTCTAAATGATGAAAAAAAAGCAAAAACTTAAAAAAAAATAAAACCACTGAAAAGAACAGCAGTCTGGTAGAAACCAACAGACAGATGGGCAAAGGATCTTTTACACGAGGAGGTGGAGGGACCTGACCATTAGTATCTTGTTTCTTTTGTATTTCTATATATCTATTGGCTAGAATGTGTTTTACAACACAGCCCTGAGGCAGAATGAATGGGGTGGTTGTGGCAGTTGGGCTGAGGAAGCCTGACCTCTCCAAATTCAACCCATCACCCAAGGGCTCAGCTTCACACTGGCTTGAAAAGTTCCCCTAATCACAAACAGTTTAAACTAAGGAAGATATTATACTCTATATTAAAGTTGGATAATTAACTGGAGACATTTTATTAGTTGTCAACAAATTAAAGTAAAAAAAAAAACATTTGTTTTTAATACCCTTTCGATCTCAAGTCATATGGCTCTGCAGAACATGGAGGGATCATGTGGCTCCGGTCCTGATTGGCATGGATGGATATCCAGATACAAACAATAACTGTAGCTCTGAACTATGGCTTCACAGATGGCAACATTTCACACAGATGCTCTGAAATTGACAACTAAGAAGACAAAAAAGATGACTGGTCAATTTTTAAAAAAGTCTTCAAAAAGGTGACCAGTATTTTTCAGCCGTACCATTTTACACTCGCTCCCCAAAAGGCAGTTGGAAATCATTAGACGTAATGTTGTAGCAAACAAACTATTTTAGGCTGCAGCAAAGTGAAGGGTAAGGAGCCACAGACCTATTGCTGAAAATGAATCATGAATGAAATCAATACAACAAAAACAAGATAATGAATGTTTGGAATATAAACTATTTGTTCATTACTCGCTGAAGCAAAACAAGAACCCAGCTTGAAGGTTCCCCTTATTACTCTGAAATAGTTTTCTTCTAGTGTAGAGGAACCAGCTTCACATCATTACTGCGGCTAATTCCGCCTCAAGGCAAACGCATAAACACAAAGTAGCTGCATGCAGACATGTTCAGTTCTAAGTGAAGGCTGTGATTACATCATGTTCTATATGGGTCGGTATTTGTGTCCAAGTTGAACAAACTCAACATGCACAAAGACAAATGTTCTGTTATTATTTTCAAAGTCATGAAGTAACTTTAAATCTTCAAATGTACTTTTTAAACCATGTCTCTTGCATAGCTAAAAATATTTGATTTAGAAATCCATGTTTTAAGGGTTGTCATGATCCGAATGCATTTTCTCCTGAGTTCTAATCCGAGTCATTTATTAATAACCATTAGAAGGTTAGAAGATAGAGTCCCGGTCCGTTACATCATTAAAAGCAGTATCATGTGTATGGTGTAAAAAGGTTTAATGAATAAAACACTACATTTTACTAGTATTACATCCCATATAGCGAGAGACAAAGCTGTTCCTCAAACTTTAGTGCTTTGCTTTGAACATCATATAATTTGACGTCTTGTGTTTCAGCTGCTCTCTGCCCAGTTTCCCTGTTTACCAACAGCTATGTGGGTACTGCTCGTTGCATAACCGGTCACATAACACAGGAAGTGGATGTCATAGTAAAGAGTGACAGAGAAATGAAGAAAAGGATCTGTTAGATCACCAAAATAATGCAGACAACCTGTAATAGTTTTGCAAGCCGTGCACAAGAAAATAGGTTGTGATTTGTTTTTAAATTGGCTGCGCAGATTTCCACCACATGGCTGTCTGGGGTGCAGCAGACATGTCAGAGAGTACTCCAGCAGATATGGGAAGATGAAGTTAGTCAGAAACTCCAATACAGATCATTCAGAAACCCAGTTCAGGTCAGGTGGTGAGGTGTTATAACAACAAAAAATAAACAGAGCTAGACAAGCTCGCCAAAATAACCTTGTCCTCTCTGCAAGGTCTCATCTGCTGCTAAAGTAACAGAAGGTATATATTGTGATCCACTTCTTATTAAATTAAATAGAAAATCTCACATCATCATAAAATGTTTAGTTTAGTACATATTAAATACGTTTCCAGAATATACGCTGCTCCTCATCGTATAAAAACAAGCTGTGCTGATTGAGCACATGTAGACTTGTTCTTCCATTTTTTTAATATCTGTTCAAATTAAACATTTACAAGAAACTTTAGATGGCCCACATACTCAAATATATTGTTAGGCAATAGTCTAACAATATATTTGTTAATAGTTAAATGAGGTATATTAATACCTGTTAAATCAAGCTGCGATATTTACTGTAATGCTTGATTCAAGTATAGACAAAACTCAAATGAAACCCTGAGGCAGATTAGTCTGATTCAGGACAATAAAAAACCAACCCCTGAAAGGATGACCTTCTGCTTATTATTTGTATTTATTTGTATAAACACATACCACTAACGGTCAGGTTAGATTCATATGCTAGATGAATGCATTTAGTATATGAAAAACCCAGCAGTTAGCTGACACCAACAACAAGATAGTCAGACTAGCAAGCATGTGACTCTGCATGATGACACGGATTTAGCCTGCAGCTTTAAGCTTGTGCCCCAATAAACTGGTTTGAACATGACTGATGCTGAAAAGAGCAGCAAAACAGGGAGTCAAATGAGGAACTGTCAGGCTTTGGTGACACATGCACACTGTGGACATGAATGCATATTAACCATTGTATTACCAACTGTATTTGTTTATTTGTTGATAAGAACAAGTGTTTGGCATCAGGCAATATCAATTAGCTACTAACATTTGTAGCCTTAGCTAACTTGCTGTGCTTTGTGAGTCCATCTTCACCACTGGCTAAAAGCAGCATTTCTGTTGCCTCGCAGTGAGGGCTAGGTAAGTAATTTGAGAAACACATGGAAAAAAGGATCAAGATCAAATATGACAATGAAATGTATTTTGAATAAAAAGTTAGGGTGAGGGTAATGTCAACAGTTTAATAGATTTCTCTAAGCCTTCAAAAAAAAAATAAAATAAAAATGGGGACTGAAACCTTAAAGTTTGAACATGGTTGGTCAGTTTGAATCATATGCTAACAGAACGAGTTATCATCTGAATGCTGAATTGATGCATTTAAATGATTTATAACAGTGGAGAATAAATGTGGAAGGAATTAGTTAAAAAGAAAAGTAGGAGCCCAGAGAATAATAATGTCTTAAGGTGAATTCTCCCCAACACAGTAAACCAACAGGAGACGTGGAGCAGTTCTCATAAGCCACCATGCCATACTCAGACTGACCAAAGATCTGTGCAGGGCTTCAGGGCCAGACATGGTTTGCATGAACAGGGTTCTCTGTTACCCTCTTAAAAGTCAAAACACGGCTCGCAGCATTTATGCCACACCCCAAACTGAAGAGATTAGAAAAAAGACAGAAATGCTTTTAATTTGAAAAGTGACATCTACAGCTTTAAAGAAGGGATCACAGAGGACCATTACTGTACATAGATAAAGTATGTAAGGCTAACATATCAAAGCTCAGAAATGCTACAGTTATACTCAATGCAAAAGGTTAAGCAATGCAATAATTACATGCAAATGTATCTATCCTATCTTAAAGAAAATGCGACGCCTGCTTCTGTCGAAAAAAAGGAAATTAAATTTACACAGACAGGCAGGTTACAGCTGCTCAGCTTTAAACGGTTTACCAGATTCTAAAATCAAAGAGTAAAACCCGTCTAGACGCAGATGTCCTCCTACGCAATATACTTTAGCCGCAACAAAGCCAAAGATTTCCAGCACATTAATATGACACATGATGTGGAAACACACTCAGCTCAGCCCAAGAAAGCTCATTTTATGAAATGTATACCATCATTATTGAATTTCTTGTCAACCTTCACTCATTCTCTCATACATTCTCCACACAAGCTCCTAAAATTACACAGACTACAGAGACGAGAAGAGGAAAAAAATAGGGGAGGTTAAGGACAAAGAACAGACCCAATAAATGTCCTCAACTGTCTTCCTATAAGGCTCCAACAAGCTTAATGAATCAGTTTTCCTTCTTGACACCAGGAGATCCTTTAGGGAGTTAGCTGGGGCTCAGATTTAATGAACTCCTACCCTCTGTCTCACTCTCAAACAGGAGATGTAAAGCTTTTGACATCAGCGCAGAATATTATGGTGGTATTTACAAAGCTGCTGACTTACCTAAATCTCAAAACTGAATTGCTTTGCATTATCCCCCCACCCCCAATGAGCCACCTCAATACACTCAAAAGCGATTTTGCAATTGATTTGCTGTTTTTTTTAGGTGCCGAGTAGAGTATTGAACAGCCAACTTCATTAGAACAAGCGCAGAATGACTTTGGCTTTAGATATCTCTATGAAAAGAAGAGATCATATTTTCTAGAAGAAAAAGTCACAACAAAGGCCTGGTTTAAGACTACAGAGACAAAACAAGCAAAATGTGTCACCAACTGCACTGAATGTGTTGTAACACCATGCATGCACAGGAGAAGAGCTCCGTCGGTCTGCTTTGCTTTTTAGCCCTGCTGTTTTTGTCTATGTTTGAGCGACAACACAAACAATGATAAATCTGATGAACAGAAATGGGCCGGTTACTCTTTGTACTGAAGATTTAAAACATTATGACCTACAAACTGCTTCATTTACCCAGTATACCATTCCACCAGTTTAAAAGACCATTAACACCATGCCAGTTAAGTGCTGGAATGACCAGACTATATGGAGCATAGAATAATGCAGAGGTGCCGCTCCTCCACGTGTTGCTGCGTACTGCCGCTCAGCTGGCCAAAACAAGGCTTCCACATTTACAAGATAGACAAATGAGGCAGTTTGAAAAGATCACTGGTTGTAAAATCAAAATGGAACAGTCAGTGTGGAAAGTCAGGATCAAGCATTGCACTTAGTAATGCAGCTTTAAAAGTGCAGTTTGTGTTCTATAAGCAACGTGTTCATCAAAGCAGACAGACCCACTTATTAACTATCTAACCTCAGTGCGTCATACTTGTCTTTAGTAGTACTAACGATTATTTTACGAAGTGATTAATCTGTTGACTATTAATCCATTATTGCAAAAATGATTAAATAAGAGATTTTTTACAGAAGTTGAACCAGGTGAAGCAACAGCTTTGCCACCTGAGGAGTTCTGGGTAGAACATATTTAGAAAATAAATGCTGATTGCATCCACTTCATGTGCTCTCGACCCAAAATCTGTTTCACTGCTGGATTTATTGTCATTTAAAAAAAACTAAGCAGTACAGTCATATTCAATAAATTTGAATATTAAAAATTCCATTTATTTCCCTAACTCAATTTACAATGTGAAACACATTATATGGATTAATTACAAACATTCTGATGTTTTCTAGCCTTTATTTCTGTTAATTATGAAGATTTTCTGCTTACAGCTAATGAAAGAAACATTTACATCAGACCAACAAAAAACATTTTAATACAGAAATGTGGGCTCCATAAAAACCATGTTTACTACCTGATTTATTACTTTTAATTTGAGAAACTAGCCTCATTGGAATACATATTCTTATCTACTGAATATGACTGCAAACAAGGGAAAATATTACCACAGATTTCAAAAAGAAAGTTTTAAAAATAGTTTTGTCATCTACTTGTACTTGTGACATTTGATATAAAAGTGGTCTCCTTTTTAAAAGAACATTCTTACATTCAATTAAGGAACCTTTAGGGACCAGTAAAGTCTCTGAAATGCCATCGTGGGGGCAGATGAATGCACCAAGGGATTTAGACCCCATAGGCGGGGTCTTCAGACACAAGTGGCAGAACAATAGTGTGACCTGAAGGTCAACTGGCCGATGTGCACAAAAACAGACCCGATTAATCAAACGTCACAGATGAACAGGAGTTTCATTGTTGGTTCATAATGTCTTCTAAATCTAAAACCATACAAAACTGACAGCTAAATGGTCACAGAACAGCACCAGTTTAGCAATAACATGTTTAGACATTTCTCTGCTGCCATTTATCAATCACAAGAACAAAACAAAGGATTTAATTGGGCAGAATTAGCATGCTAGTTGTTCATTCTTCATTTTTTTCTAAAATAGATGAAAAATTAAAGCACAATAAAAATCCCAAAAACTTTACCCCATAGTGCAATCACCCAATTGGATAACGTGACTTAAATAAAGTGCAAATGTAATAATTAAACTGTTGTGCACGGAACCTATATATTTTATTATTCCTTCAAAAGTTATGGTAAACAATTCCTCATTATTTTGATTATCATATAATTGCACTACTGTCCTGTCAGGTAGCTAATGGGGGTCATAAAGTTGACCCCTGTTAACGTCCTTAACCTTTCTGCATCTCACCCACAGACTTCGCTGGTCTTGACTTGACCCAAGCAGCCAATGAAAACACTTTATTCTGCTGGCACTTTGAAGCAGCCCAGTGGAGCTTTTGCAGATTTTTATCATCAGCAGCTAAACAAAAGGGGGACCTGTTTACAACAGATGATCCAGGAGTGATTAACAGGATGTTCACAATCAGAGAAACCATGATCTAACAAAAAAAAAGCCAACTAACCAGAGAACGCTTTTATTGGACATGTGCTAAACTTTAAATAGAGCTTTGGCATTAAGGCCTCACAATTAATGTAATACTTCATAAAATCTTGTTAAAGGAACTTCTTAACATTTCCTCTTCCATAGTTTCTTTTAGCCCAGACGAATGGTTAACTGCAATTATTTCCTTTCAGATCAAGCAATGATTAATCATGGCGATAACGAAAACCAACATGTTTTGAAGCTTGCTAAGCTGATGCAAGCCTATGAAGTGAAGAAAGACTGATGATTAGATAAAACCTCCTCAGACAGGACTGAGCACATCTCTTACTTTCACTTCTGAGTAAAGCCAAATTTGTCTTTTAAAAGTTCAGTTATGTTCAAACATCCTCAATAATGTAGTTTTGATTCAAGAATATTTGCATAAAATTAATTCCAGATTAGTGTGTCAACCTCATTAATGAGAATGATGGTTAATGTGGAGAGCATTACACTGTAAGGAAATCGAGCAGCAGCAGATTTAGGATTTTAAACTCATACAAGAGATTCAGTGTAAGCAGCAGGCATGTTGCTGCATCAATGAGTTTTACATTTTCTGATGTCGGTTTAAATTTCTGAAGCCATCTGAGTTCTGGATGAAGGTCTGGATACCACATCACACACATTCACATCTGCAAATATCTTTGGGGTTTTACAACCAAGTAATTACGGGCATGTTCTACAAAAACTATGTGTGGGCTAAGCAAAAGCTTAGATGGGAGATTTGTTTGATTTGTATATTTCCACTGTAACCTAAATGGTCGAAAACTATTAACCAAAACCACATCAAACGTGACGTGTACAAGGTGATCCACTTTGTCTTTAACACTGGAATGCAAAAAACTGCATAACCCTAATCTCAACAAGAAAACTGATCTTTTGATAAAGTAAAAGTAAAATATCTTACCTGATAGTAGGCTTTAATCTGCCTGATGAGAATAGAAAGGTTCTGGATACGCAGTGTAGGGTCATTGTTTACCTTCTTGTTGGTCCTCTGCACAGTGGCTTTAGGATTTCTGGATAGAAGACAAAAATAATGTTAGAGTTGTTACCGCTTTTAAAAAAATGAAACAAAAGGATTTTTTGTTCAAGTACAGCATCACTGGTATGTCTTATTAATCTTGTATTACCTAATGAGTGTGTACTGTGAAGTTAGCAGCACAGTTATCATGGATCATTGTTCAAGAATACCACGACTATGTAAAGTGAACCACACTTTTAAAGACAAAATACCAACTTTTCAAACTGTTTCAGGTCAGGAGAGGAGATTATTTGGTGAAATAAAGTGAAAGAAATTCACTTCCTATCTTACATACAACAGACCTGCTTAACGGTCCTCATCCAGCCACACAAGACAACTCGAATATTAAGGTTATCAACAAATATCAATATAGCCAAGACACATTCTCTACCAGCAAATCAGGCATAAAACAATCCCCTAAACTATAATCCATTGTATAAAAGTTTCCTTTAGAATTTAGGATCTTAAATGATCATAAACACAGGGAGTCTATACGAATAAATAAAGTTCAGAAACATTTCTATTTTGCACCTGAGTTAGCACTTTATTTGCTCGACTTGATTCCTGAAACCAGTAGCCGGTATGGGACAAAATAAAATCCTTGAATGTATAAACGGATAGGTAGAGATCATCTAAATCTTACCATTTCTCATGAACAAATGCAACAAATTAAATTAAATCTGAACACATTTAAGTGAATAACAGCGGTTGAATCTAATATTAATCTAATGTAAAATACATAATTGAGTAAAAATGGGGTGGGTTTGCTTGTTGCCCCCCAGCTCAGCCGTCTCATGTTGGGGTTTGCCCCAGTGGATGAGAGGGTCACATCCCTGCGCTTTCGGTTTGGGGATAGGTCTCTGACTGTCGTTGCGGCCTACGGGCCGGGCGGTAGTGCGGAGTACCCGGCCTTCTTGGTGTCCCTATCAGGGGTGCTGGATAGTGCCCCTCCCGGGGACTCCATTATTCTGCTGGGAGACTTCAACATCCACGTGGGAAACGACAGTGACACCTGGAGAGGCGTGATCGGGAGAATGGCCTCCCCAATCTGAATCAGAGTGGTGTTTCGTTATTGGACTTCTGTGCTGGTCACAGATTGTCCATAATGAACACCATGTTCAAGCATAAGGGTGTCCATCAGTGCACTTGGCACCAGGACACCCTAGGCAGGAGGTCGATGATCGACTTTGTTGTCGTATCGTCAGACCTTCGGCCGCATGTTATGGACACTCGAGGGAAGAGAGGGGCTGAGTTGTCCACTGATTACCACCTGGTGGTGAGTTGGGTGATCGACTTTGTTGTCGTATCGTCAGACCTTCAGCCGCATGTTATGGACACTCGAGGGAAGAGAGGGGCTGAGTTGTCCACTGATTACCACCTGGTGGTGAGTTGGGTCCGCTGGAAGAGGAGAAAGCCGGACAGACTTGGCAGGGCCAAGCGCATAGTGAGGGTCTGCTGGGAACGTCTGGCAGAGCCCTCGGCCAGGGATGTATTCAACTCCCACCTCCGGGAGAGCTTTGACCAGATTCTGGGGGATGTTGGAGACATAGAGTCCGAGTGGACCATGTTCTCCGCATCTATTGTCAATGCTGCTGCCTGTAGCTGCGGCCGTAAGGTCTGCGGTGCCTGTTGCGGCGGCAATCCCCGAACCCGGTGGTGGACACCAGCAGTAAGGGACGCTGTCAAGCTAAAGGAGGAGTCCTATCTGCTATCTTTGGCTTGTGGGACTCCTGAGGCGTCTGACGGATACCGTGAGGCCAAGCGTGCTGCGGCCTCTGTGGCAGAGGCCTCTGTGGCAGAGGCAAAAACTCGGGCCTGGGAGGAGTTCGGTGAGGCCATGGAGAAGGACTACTGGTTGGCCTCGAAGCGATTCTGGCAAACCATCCGGCGCCTCAGGAGGGGGAAGCAGTGCTTCGCCAACATTGTTTACAGCGGGGGTGGGAGGCTGGGAACATTATCGGGCGGTGGAAGGAGTACTTCGGGGATCTCCTCAATCCTGCCATCACGCATATCCTGGTGGAAACAGAGGCTTGGGACTCGGGGTTAGACTCTTTCATCACCCAGGCTGAAGTCACCAAGGTGGTTAAAAAGCTCCGCGGTGGCAGGGCTTCGGGGGTGGATGAGATCCGCCCTGAGTACCTAAAGTCTCTGGATGTTGTAGGGCTGTCATGGTTTAGACGCCTCTTCAACATTACATGTCGGTCGGGACAGCTGCCCTTCGTCACCGGTCCTGTTCATAACTTTTATGGACAGGATTTCTAGGCGCAGCCAAGGGCCGGAGGGGGTCTGGTTTGGGGACCAGTGGATTTCGTCTCTTCTTTTTGTGGATGACGTGTTCCTGCTTGCCTCCTCTAGCTAAGATCTACAGCATGCGCTGGGGCGGTTCGCAGCAGAGTGTGAAGCGGCTGGGATGAAGATCAGCTCCTCTAAGTCCGAGGCCATGGTTCTCGACCAAAAAAGGGCAGCTTTTTTGAGCTCCTCCACTTGAGCTCCTCCTCAAGTGGAGGAGTTCAAGTACTGGGGGTCTTGTTCACGAGTGAGGGAAGAATGGATCGGGAGATCGACAGACAGATCGGTGCAGCTTCCGCAGTAATGGGGGCACTGTGCCGGTCTGTTGTGGTGAAGAGAGAGCTGAGCCGAAAAGCAAAGGCCTTGGGCTCCCCCCGGAGGAGCTGAAGGAGGTGGCTAGGGAGAGGGACGTCTGGGCGTCTCTGCTGAGTCTGCTGCCCCCGCGACTCGGTCCCGGATAAAGCGGAAGATGACGAGTACGATAATCGCGTAAAATGCTGCTATACAGAACTGAAACCATACGAGGATTTCCTTTCCTATTCAAACAAGGACATTTATTTACCATTTGTTCTTAGACATTGGGAGCTTCCTCTTTTGACAATCTGTCTCATGCCTAAGTCTATATGGTTAAAAAGCACAAAGGAAAATTTGTTAGTTTTCCCTATGCTGTGAAGGAGAAACAGATCTCTAATTTAGGAGATTTGCCTTGGATTCGTCTAGGAAAACAATTCTCATGTTCTCCAGATTTGTAGACTCTTATAACAACAACATCAATGAGAAACTCTTTTTTCCCCATTACGTTTTTCATATGAACGTCAATCATCAGCACATATACACCCGATGACCTATTTCTGAGGGTCAGATTTTCAGAAACATCCTCTTTAAAACAGAAGGAGGGGGCTCAGAGTGTTTATGAATGATATGCAAGCCTGCATGCAGAGCAGCAGCACAAGTGCAGTCATCCTCGTACATGCATTAGATTGCACTAATCTGTTTTATTATCCTATATATAACCATTTACTGTTGGAATAAAGGATTTAAATGTAACTCAGTTTAGTAGAAATGCATAATCAGTGAATGTCCTACTTGTGTTCATAATGGATCCAAAAACACGTTTTTTTAAATAGAAATATCTAAAGGTCTAAATAAATCAACTGCTGCTTTAAAACAGAACTGCAAGCTAAAAAAAATTCAGTGATCAAATCAGGACTCTACAATTCAATAAACACAAAACATGAAGATAAATAATTGTAATGAGGGTGAAAATGCAAGTTTTACATTTTAAAAAAGGTCTTTTATCTAGTCCAACTAGCTAATTTTTGTATGTGTCAATTAGCCTTAGGTGAGCCGCCACCCTAATACACACAGACTAACATTTGTGCTAATTGGAGAACACAGGGTTCTTTTAATTCTGGTCTAAATGAACCCTCATGTGACCTCCCCATCTCCCCCCTTCACACACAGCCCTTTCGAAGCACATTGTAGGGGGTCTGTTTAACTCAGTAATTAAGATCACAGAGGAGGCTATAATCCTATCAGGGCGAGCAGGGTAACATGGTGTGGAAGAAATGTGGGAGAGAAAAATGGCATTCCATCATTGTCGTTGCAGTCAGCTAACAACATGGCGGCCACAGAAATACAACATAATCACTGCTGATGTCACCCCTAACCTCTGTAGGGCAGCCTGACACCCTCTTGGATTATCAGGCAAATAAATACAGAGAATTAAAACAGTGACGTCAAAAACACACTTATTACCTCCCCCTTCCTAATCCTGCTGACACAGTAAACCTAACACTTTAAATACACGAAAAGATTAAGGATAGGCAGCCAAAGCCAGTTCAACTACCAGGAAGGTGGACAACTCTTGAGCAAGACGGCTAGACAACTGGTCAATAAGACGGCCCGTTGGTGCTGTCCATCCTCACTGCAGCCTCAGACCCTGAGGCCACTGGGCTTCCTCCTCCCATGTCCTGCCTTTGATTGGCTGAGTGGGTTATGGAGTAGTGTTAACCCATATATGACAGGCTGAATTAGGCTCGACTTGGGCAGCCATGCACAAACACACAGCGCCCTAAATGTGCACACATACAAAGAGAGAATGCAGGCTTTATTTGGCCACGTGCTGGAGCTAGGGATTAGAAACTGTTCTGTCCAAGCACAGCGGGGCAGTGTAGGCTTGGCCCTTGAAGTGTGCCAGGCAACACGAACGGAGAACCGTTTAAGCCTGGCTTAGGTTAACATTTCAGTAGAAAATTAAACCTCACATAGACGGAAATGACTAATCAAGGTTTAGAAATTCAACCAGCATCTGTAATCTGTCTTTTAATGTAAACACAAAAATTTATTTTGATAGTAAAGTCTCTCATTAGTTGACAAGCCAAAAATGCCTTGATGTTCGAGAACTCGCAGACTGGTTCAAATAATCACCCGTTACAACCAAGGTATGCTTAATACCATCTCTGAATGCACAACCTGTCAAACTTTGAAGCAGATGGGCTGGAGCATTAGAAGACAACACCCGGGTGCCACTCCTGTCAGCTAAGAACAGGAAACCAATGCTGTAGTTCAAACAGGCTCACCACAATTGGACAATAACAGTTTGAAATAATGTCTGATCTGATTAGTTTAAATCTCAGCTGCAACATTCAGATACTAGGGTGAGAAATTGGCATAAACATTAAAGCATCTATCCTGCCTTGTATCCATGACTCAGGCTGGTGGTGGTGTAATGGTATGGGGGATATTTTCCAGCCCCTTAGTACGAATACAACATCATATAAACGTCACAGCCTACCTGGGCATTGTTGCTGACAATACCCATCCCTTCATTGCCACAGTGAAGTCAGTTTCTAAAGGCTACTTCCGGCAGGATAGTCCACCATGTTACCAAGCTCCAATCATCTCAAACTCGTTCCTTGAACATCACAGCAGGTTCACTCCAATGGCCTCCACAGTCCCCAGATCTCAAACCAATAAAGCGCCTTTGGGATGTGGTGGAACGGGAGATTTGCATCATTGATGATCAGCTGACAAATCAGAAGCAACTGCCTGATGCTATCATGTCAATATGAACCAAAATGTCTCAGTTCTGAAGGTAAAAGGGCATCCAACCCAGTACTAAAAGGTTGCACCTAATAATGTAATAGGTGAGAGTACATTCAACCACAGTCATTTAATGCAAACCAACACATTTCCCATATTGTCTCTCTATTGCTTCAGAAAGTACAACAATAGTCTCCTAAAGAAATCACCACCTACTTTTGGTTAGGAAACAACAGAGAATACATAAATACTCATTTTATTTACATTTGCTCACTGATATCATACCTTAGAGTGCCTGCATCAGAAAGACTGTTTACCATGCAACGTAAAAATACCAAAACAGATTGATGCAGACTTGACCATTAATGCATGTTGTTCCCATTACCCCATTTCCTTGTTCTAGATACAGGGGTTGGACAATGAAACTGAAACACCTGGTTTTAGACCACAATAATTTATTAGTATGGTGTAGGGCCTCCTTTTGCGGCCAATACAGCATCAATTTGTCTTGGGAATGACATATACAAGTCCTGCACAGTGGTCAGAGGGATTTTAAGCCATTCTTCTTGCAGAATAGTGGCCAGGTCACTACGTGATACTGGTGGAGGAAAACTTTTCCTGACTCGCTCCTCCAAAACACCCCAAAGTGGCTCAATAATATTTAGATCTGGTGACTGTGCAGGCCATGGGAGATGTTCAACTTCACTTTCATGTTCATCAAACCAATCTTTCACCAGTCTTGCTGTGTGTATTGGTGCATTGTCATCCTGATACACGGCACCGCCTTCAGGATACAATGTTTGATCCATTGGATGCACATGGTTCTCAAGAATGGTTCAGTAGTCCTTGGCAGTGACGCGCCCATCTAGCACAAGTATTGGGCCAAGGGAATGCCATGATATGGCAGCCCAAACCATCACTGATCCACCCCCATGCTTCACTCTGGGCATGCAACAGTCTGGGTGGTACGCTTCTTTGGGGCTTCTCCACACCGTAACTCTCTTGGATGTGGGGTAAACAGTAAAGGTGGATTCATCAGAGAACAATACATGTTTCACATTGTCCACAGCCCAAGATTTGCGCTCCTTGCACCATTGAAACCGATGTTTGGCATTGGCATGAGTGACCAAAGGTTTGGCTATAGCAGCCTGGCCGTGTATATTGACCCTGTGTAGCTCCCGACGGACAGTTCTGGTGGAAACAGGAGAGTTGAGGTGCACATTTAATCCTGCCGTGATTTGGGCAGCCGTGGTTTTATGTTTTTGGATACAATCTGGGTTAGCACCCGAACATCCCTTTCAGACAGCTTCCTCTTGCGTCCACAGTTGATCCTGTTGGATGTGGTTCGTCCTTCTTGGTGGTATGCTGACATTACCCTGGATACCGTGGCTCTTGATACATCACAAAGACTTGCTGTCTTGGTCACAGATGCGCCAGCAAGACGTGCACCAACAATTTGTCCTCTTTTGAACTCTGGTATGTCACCCATAATGTTGTGTGCATTTCAATATTTTGAGTAAAACTGTGCTCTTACCCTGCTAATTGAACCTTCACACCCTGCTCCTACTGGTGCAATGTACAATCAATGAAGACTGGCAACCAGGCTGGTCCAATTTAGCCATGAAACCTCCCACACTATAATGACAGGTGTTTCAGTTTCATTGTCCAACCCCTGTATATTATTGAGCCACTGCCGTCCCGTCTTTGTCTTCCAGTTTCCATGGGGCCTCTTGGCATTCCACCTCTCCACTGTAGCAGCAGGAACTGCAGCTGGACTAATTTCTGGGTGTGAATAGATGCAGTAATGCTGCCAACCCCTCAATTATTCAGTCAGTTTTTTAAACAATAGCCAAAATTACTTTCATTGTAATCCAAAGAAATTATTCCTACACAGTATGAAGTCCTTTTATAATATGGGCATAATTCTGCCTTAAATCAGTTGCTCCAAGTTCCTCTGTGGAAAACAAATATTGTACCTTGTTAATTATTATTACAAGCCTGCTGCTAATTCTCAATGTTAAGCTGCAGTTAATGGAACTCAATAATCCTGCTGATGTTTTGTAGCAAATGTCTTTGAGGGGACCAAGGGGGGATTATATGTCCCCTAAGCCACTGGGAGGGCTAGGAACAGATGGCCAAAGTGTTGACTCTGCATTAACTGCAAAAAGCAGCAGTAGCAAATTAACGCAGATAATGGAAGCAGATAAAATGGAAATTTGAAAGTTAAATAATTAATGTTCTACTGTTTAACCTAACATGTTGCTTCCATGCCTGAAATACATAAAACTGTCTTTGTGTCGAAGACATCAGAAAGTAAGAGGATAACCCACATTTATTACTTTAGTTTAAACATCCCCTTGGTTATGACGTTCACAGTGACCCGCATTACAACAAACTTTCGTCCCTTAAGGTCACAGCTGCAGTTTCCTGACAGACATGATACAAAACCTCCTGCTAAACAGACACAAAGAGACTGGCATGACTCAAAGATGATCAGAAGTGATGCAAGATGAACAGTCAACTCCACACGCATAGACTCCCCCTGTGGAGACAGTAGCAGTAAAAAACAAAGAGAGACCCCAGCAGCAGATAAGCCCGGCTCCCTTCTTCAGTCCAAGAATCTGAACTATGTCTGCTATAACCTGGCCCAGACAGGAAACAGTAAAAAGTAGAGGACAGAGAAAAGAAATAGAGGGAACAGTGAAGCTATGATTAGGACAAAAGGAAAGGCAAAGAGGTCCAGTATTAGTAAGGACTGAGAGATGATAAAATAGAGAATAAAGAAAGACGAAGATAGCTGTAAGATGATTCTTTTCAAGCCAGAGGTGTAGATAGCGATTAATGAGCCAATGAATCTGTTCATTACTTTTACCAATAACAATTTAATCTTTGACGTTTTTCAGCAATATCCTGAAACCACATCCATCTTCTTTTATTACTTTACAGCCAATCAAAGAAAACAATTACATAAATGACAAAAACGACATTCCCAGGCGCGGTGCTGGTGGTGTAGGGGTTAGCGCCCGACCACAAGTAGAGGCTATAGTCTTCGAAGCGGCCGTTCCGGGTTCGAGTCCCGGACGCGGCGACCTTTGCCAAATGTATCCCCCTCTCTTTGCCCCTCCTTCCTGTCTGCTTACTATCAAAATAAAAGCCTTTAGTGCCGAAAAAACAAAACAAAAAACAAGACATTCCCAATAATTCCCAATAGATGCAATAAATCATGAATAAGACCACAATTAACTCTGTCCCGCTGATATGTACTGTATCAGCACATATCAGCGGGACAAAACATCTTAGTAACTGTACTTTCTTCAACTTCTTTCTGTTCACTCTGCAAATAGATTAGCTAGACTTTTCTCCAGATTTCATGAATGTAGGCAAAACTGCATTCTGTAAAAAAAAAAATGTCCACCTCAGACGTAACATAAGGGTTGTTTAGTATTAAAATTATGTTAGAGCATTAAAGGAATACAAAGCATAGTATAAAAAATGAATTACACAGAAGAACACAATAAAAGACATAATCATGAACAGAAAAAATCTGACCTTAAGAGTCTGGGATTTCAACCCCCAACTGCAATCAGTTCTGAACTCAAACACCTTTCTACAAATCACATCCACTCAAGTGATGACAGTCAGATTTTTGTGGCCCTAGTCGCATTTGTTTGAAAGGGACAGTCTTGAAATGGGTTGGAGAGAGAGTGGGAAGACATGCATGAAAGGTCTCGCTGGGTCTGGACTTGAACCTGGGAGATCTGCATCAAGGACTAAGGCTACGAGCCGCGCCCATATTAGAGGTTTACCTCTAGATCTCGAGATATAAGATCTCGCAACACCAACTCCACTATATGTCCAAGTAAAGTCTGTTTTGCAAAGTACTCCCTGGGACTCGTTATAAGCCCCAGATATGAACCCCACCGAGACTCTTATTTTCAAGTAAGAAGAAAGCAGAACATAACACAAACTGTTAGGAAGCAAAGTAAAATTAGGACTGCTTAGCAACTCTGAACTTAGCATCTACTTAATGAAAGAGCCGTTTTCTAAGAAATCTGGACTAAATTTTATCCTTCCTGATGATGTTAAATGTAAAATACTTTAAATTGATCAAACATGAACTGAATAAATCTACAGATATTCTTTAAAAACGTAGGAACCTCTCTAACCTTTATTCCACTGGTAAAATGACAAAAACAATCTTCAATGTTGATGTTTTAGGATCACCACAGATGGAGACAGGAATAAAGACAAGTGGGGGTTACATTTTGTTCTCGTGAGCTGGATTTGTTGTGTGTACAGACTGACCTAAGTGTAAAGCTGTGCAAGTTTCCTGATTCTTGTATTCATCTTGATGCCGACATTATTGATTCTGCATCAAGGCATTGATGGCACATAATCTACAAAAATAAGAACCACATATACTGTTTTATGGTTTAACAAACCAAAAAGAAGCACAGTTAAGCTTGGTAAGCTAAAGGGGACGTATGGTGTAAAAACCCCACAAAAGTAATAGTTACTTTCAGTGTGATGTTAATGTTGGTGGGGTAATACAGCACAGAGAGAGAGAAAGAGCTGAGCAGCAAGTAATTAAAACACACCACGTGCTTTGATTGCAGACATCTGGACAGACAATTGAATTTTGCAACTATGCCAGAAAGCTCTAACTTATATATAAGTAATAAAGGCATGCAATTTGTTAAATCCACCTCTTAGAAATAAAACAGCAACATTAGAATCCAAACTTTTTGAAATCTGAGAGAATTCCTGAAGAGTGTCGTCCTGCTGACAGAATAGCATCCACAAAACATGAAAGTCAAGTTTCACAGTTAGGGATGCCAAAACTATTCTGTTTTAGAAAACAGCAGGAACTCTGAGTTATGGTGTACGCTCTCTTTAAAAACATTAAAATGATCTGAAGTGAAAAGACGCCTTCTGAAAAGGACTGTAGAACACAGAAATTAGTTGTCGTTTCCCCTCAGTCTATCCTGCAAATCTTCCAAGTACATTTGTTATTGCAAGTGACATTTAAGCGTGCTCCTTCATCTTAATTCAGCCAAAACATGGATCACATGGATCTACATACTGTCAAACAAATAAATCGGGCAGAATCCATTTAAATTAGTGCCTCAACCTTACCATTCCTGGCTATTAGAAAAACCGCAGGCTGGTGAGAGGCAGAGAGAAGCAACTTACTCGTACCTCATCTGGAACGGATTGCTGTATATGATGCACATCAGATTGTGGAGTCAGAAAGGCAGGTTGTTGAAGGAGAGCTTGCAAAACAGACGAGCACCGAGATACATCTAACCCTTGGCTGAAGAATCGTAATCGAACTGTGACCAAAAGTAATAGCTCTACTAAAGTATGGTCCCAGAGAAAAATCTACAGAGAGCATCAGCAGTTCCTGGGCCTTCATGGGTTAACTTCTAAGATGTTGACAGGGGTTACTTAGATTTATGAAGATATACCGACCTTCCGGCCAACAGAAACAAAAAGAAGCTAAATAAATAAAACCAAACGCAATTTTATTTCTGAAGGGTTCATGTTGAAACAAACATCTTACAGCACGTTTAGGTTAAACGTTAAAACAAAACAGTAGCGTTCAACCAGCACTACAAATGCTGTGAAACCGCTTAAAAGAACATCTCTATTCCATGAATTCCCCTTACTATACTCTCCACTGCTTCCCAGCAGACAGACTGAATGGGTCACTGAACGGCCCAGACAGCCAAGAAACTGCCAAGAAAACTGATTTCAGACATGCAGTATCTCTGACAAACTTTAATTGGCGCCTTCTTGCTGAGCGGGTAAGCTAATTGGTCTGACAGCAGTATGGAAGCGATGTAATTGGCTAGATGATGTCAGTCACATGAGGGCACAAGGGAGGGGACCCGGTACCATCTGGGTGTCTGTCAGCGAACCGTTAGATAATCCTGGGGTCTCTCTACGCTCCCACATGCTGTCCTGAGGACAACTGCTGCCAGCCGGTCTGCCGCACACATTCAAAGAACCCTGCAGCTCATACTGGAAAAACGGAGTGAAATAAGGGGATTAAAGAGACATGTCAACACAACCTAGCAACTCCTCATTTTTTACATTTTAAAGAAAAACCAGGGTATGAAGACATAGCTATGTTCCCACCACAGTTGCTTTTTTTTCTTTCAACAAACTCAGAACAAAACAAGAAAAAAGTTAAAACGTCTCGGCAGCAGCTACAAACAAGAGATGCCTGAGCTGAAAATATTTCTGTCACCTGAGCTCCCTGTTGTTGAGACGCATTTCTCATGAAGGGAGGAAGCAGAAAGAGCATGCAGTTTCCCCAACACAACTTCTAACCAGTACTGAAGGCCTTTGTGTGGGAGGGTGGCTGGGCTACACGACTACCAACAGCTGCCTCAGTCCAAACCCAAATGCACAGGGAGAAGGGGAAAAAAAAGCATCCAGAAATACACAAACACACAGTGCTGCCTGTGACTGGCAATCCCTGATATCCTGTAAGGCAACCATTAGACAGCAACAGTTCAGTTCAGTTCAGTGCAGGCATCCTCTCCAAGATCACTAAAGCAGCAACAGAAAGTCTTAATTTTCTCTACAGCATATATTTGCTAACATGAATTCCACCTGGATAACATATATTTAAAGTGGTAGCTAAGGAGCTGTCATGAGGTAGCTGCCATAATTTTTCCATTTCCTCCACTGTGTCTGCTTTTGCTTGCATACACCATTATGTCAAAGGTTGTTATCCTTTAGAATTTGGCAAAATTTCCCGTTTCTGTCCCCCTCTTACCCTTCCCCCTGAAATCCTTCCGCTTGCCAGTATCCGTTGGTCCCACAGGGGATATGCTCTGAAAATACCACTGACTTGTTCTGTTTTTGCACAAGCTCCATGTAAACAACACAAGACGGACTTTTCCAGCTGAACCTAAAAAGAGCCTTTCCCGAACATGTCGCTCTGTTTTAAACGACTAAGCCACTCAAAGGAGCCTGAAGGGGGAGGAGGGGGAAAGGAAGAACTGGAGAATGAGATGGAAGAGGTGGTTTAAACTTGATGCATCTTAGCAGACTGATCGCTGGCGCATCGGGAGGTCAAGGACTGAGGAAGGAACCGTTGGCTGGAGAAGGAAGTTGTCATCAAATGACTGGAAACACCCAGTAGGGTTAATCAGCTGTTTGTGCAAAACAGGGATCTAACACGTTTTTCATGCCCCCATTTCATACTTTCTGGTTTTTTTGTGCCTTTTGTCCAACTTTGTGGAGATGGACTATGAACGAATGGATAATGGTTAAAAAAAAAGGATGGACGGACAGACGGAACAATGGATTAAGGAATAAAGTCTTTAAATACAAATATTTCTTTCCACGCTTAACATCTGGAAACGGTTAAAACAAATTCCATAGTTTCTGAAACTTCACCGGAGCAATGTTCAAAAAAACACTTCTGTCATTCACTGAGTTGCTCATCTTTACATTTCTTCCGAAATCAACACAGCATTTGGTACCTGCACTAAATACCTGTATTGAAACAGCTTCAATCAAACTATACAAAATACTGCCTTTGTAGTTTTTTTCTAAATCACATTTGCTATATTTCTGGGGTTTTTTTATCTGCTACTTTACTCTCATGACAAACAACTGGTATCCTCTTTAGGTGCTGTAAATATTGCCAATCTGGCGAGTAGACTTTAGACTCGCACTGACGGGAGGCGACACAAGATGTGCCACACGTAATCCCCTCCTGTGAAGTGACAACCCCTTCAACGGGGAAAAGCCATGGCTGAATGCTCCTTAAGACAGGCAAGCGGGATAAAATGCTGACGGTGTAAAGCCGGGCATTAGTGGAAAATATTTTTTAAAATACGAAAAATCCTAATAGCAGGATGTAGCTGCCTGGAGCCAGACAAAGGGGTGGAAATCTGTCTCCTGTCATGCCACATGCATAATTCAGTGAGTGGAAAGAGAAAAAATGACATGTAATACTTCCCTCAACACCAAGAATCAGAGCAAACAGTCTAATTCTGCTTTAATTGGATCAAAACAAACAAATATGCTTCTGGGTCTTCCTCCACAACTTGCATGGATTTATTTCCCCCATTACAGTTTATTTGGAGATACTAGTAGCTCTCATGCTGAAGGCTACTATTTGCAGACTAATCTACTACACAGCAGGCCGCCACCTCAAGGAGCGGGGTATCTTCCAATCTGCTGCAAATGACAGAGTAGGGTAAAAAAAAACCCAAGCATTTGAAAGTGAAGCAACATGCTGCGTCCATGCACCACAGAATAGAGAGATTGGAATAAGATCGTTTTCCAGACAGGTAGCTAAGCACTGATTTTATTTTTCCTATTCATTAAAATCATCAAACCCAAGTAATCAAACAAATTGTGTTCTATCAATGCACCAATAGGAAGTACTTTACCAATTAAATTTATCAAAATCAAAACAGAGGTTTGGATTTCTTTATTTTCTGTTGGATTCAAATCTAGCTCCTAAAAAGAGCCCGCAGCACATTCTTTCAGTATGCGTAATCTTCCCCTCGGTATGGACCTGAAAAGGCTGATCTCTACCACAGGAGCCTACCAAGATAATTCCCGACAGTAAATGTTCTCATTGCACCCAAAACAGAGTCGCCTTTGTGGGTAGCCTCCATTCAGCCTCTAGCAAACGACAGTAGAGTGGAGAAAAAACCCTGGCGTTTGAATGTTGTGAAGCATTCCACTGCATCCAGAAAACAGCGCAGAAAAGCACCAATCAATCAGACACACATCTGGATCTGTCAATTTTTCCTTGATCAGCCCTGATTGGTGATTTACAGATTTGTTTTCCCCTTGATATGCAATTAATATAAAATCTCAATTCTTCATCAATAAATGCATCAACCAACAGTCTTTATATGATTCTCTCTCCGTGAATGTAAGAAAATGGTTAGAGAGATATGCTCCGATGCATAAACCGGGATAATAACATAATTCCTTCATTTTCTGTTAGATTCAAAACCAATACCTCGATCAAATAACCTGTATTACAATTTTTTTTATGTTATGCACTGTAGGCCTTATGAAGAAAAAAATAAATAAATTGGAATCAGCAGGTCAAATCGGCCATGAAAATCCTGATTGGAGCAACTCCACAACAGAAGGGTGCAGAAAAGCTCCAAAAGGAGCCTGCAGGAAGATTTCTGACTGTGCATTGCACCCAAAACAGGGTCCCTTTGTGAGTAGCCTGCATTCAGCTCATAAACTCAACAGAGGCTGCAGTTGTTTAATTTGCTCAAAGGGATGACCCTAAAAAGGCCTGAGGGGGGTTAGTGTCATTTTAACCCATCACCACAATGTAAATAACCGCATAAAAAGGCCACTGTATAACACGCCGACAGTAGATCTAGTTTCGCATGGCCTCATTTGGCTAATTCTGTCCCTCAATGTAGGCCAAAGACGAAGGACAGATGGGAATGTCTCCCTTCTTGTCACATCACTTACATCTGAAGCATGATCTCGTTCAGGTAAATCCCATCTACCAACTCTATATATTCCGATAATTTGCTGCCATCGGTCTCTGTCGAGTGTCCAACACTCTTCACCTGTAAAAGAAAGGAAGGGGGACGTAAATAAACATTAGGATTACAACATTTGTGAGCGAATTTGAATATTTAATTGAGATCCTCCTTACCCAGCAGACCAGAGGCGTTAGCATGAACTGCTCCAGCAGTGGGGTGAAAACCTCGTTTTCCATTTTCCTCTTGTGTCCTTTATTTTAGCAGATATGTTGGGGGAAATATCAGAATATACGTTTATTTACGCTCCACTCATGTTGCTCATTCGACGCTTGTTTTTGGGCTAAAACAAAGCAAGAGAAACGGGGTTCCTAAAGACGGAAAAGAGACGTTAATCCCCAGTCTTCACGACACGACCCAGCTGTGTCAGATGCCAACGAAGGGGCTTGGCTTCCTCCCGGGAAACATGGAGAATCACATTTTTTACAATTAAAAAATGTAAATAAAAAAACGAAGCTATTCTGTGATGTAAGGTCAGACAGGTTCTGCTAGCTCGGCACAAAAGCGGTAGAATGCGGCGAACCTGTTCCAGGTAAGGTAACCGCGGACCATGAGTGGCAGAAGATATCTGCACACGGGAAAAATATTCATCCGAGACGGTTAATTAAAGGGCAAATATCCTGCAGTGAGGCGAATATATTTAAAAAAAAACACAGATGTTTGAAACCCTCCTTTTCAGATAGTCGGTTTTCTCCTCCTATTTATCGATAAAGTGACTTCCAGACATGGGCTGCCGCCTGCCTCCGTTCAAACGCCAAACACTAACTGAGCTGAAGAGTTGAGAGGATGACTGGAGGACACGAAGAACCGCCTCCCTGACCGCTGAGCATCTCCCTCCGCCCTCCCCGCGAAAAGAAAACTAGGGCATGGATCAAAGCATCCTCTTTCCGTTCATATTTCCTCTGAGTCATTGCACGAAATACCTCTTAGTCAACATTTCATCATTTTTAATAGGCTCTAACAGGATGTGTGAAAATGAAACAAACTATTTTTTTTTCGAAATGAAAAACGATGTTTATAATCGCTCATCTGCCAGAACTTTTGCCCATAGTTAATATTTACTTGCTCATTTAATTTATTGTCCAGCATAAATAAAGGTGATCCTTATTAACCCCTCTGTATGCATTAATTGCCTGCAGTCCCTGTAGATTAGAGGACGCAATGATGCTACTGACCCCTTGTGGGTAATCGCCGAACAAGAGACGCGGACGTGCATTCATTGGCAACCCCTCATAAAGATATGGAAAATAAAGTCATGTTTTGTTTTAGTACCAAAACGTAAGTCTTGGCTACAAGCAAATAGCGACTCATCTAAACTCGCCCAAGTTTTTTTCCACAATGAATGAATGTACCCAAAAATATTTATTCAAAAGTTTCTTGTCCTCTCAAAATACAATAACAGCAAAATAAGGTAGGAACAGTAAGAACAAATAGCGATTTAGCAAGTGTAACATTCAAAAACTGTTTTCCAATCAACTGGAAGTAATAGGGGTACATCTTTCAAAATGTTATCCCATATCTCAGAAGTAGGTATATACTAAAAAATAAATCTATTCATATGTTAAATAATAATAATTAAAGAAAAACAACTAAGTTCATGTCCAACCAAAGGGAAACATAACAGGACCACAGCCACAGATTCTCAGCCAGATTTAGACCTGGACTTTGATAGGGTCATTCTAACACAGGAACATGCTTTACACTAACACGTTCCATTGAACCTCAAGCTGTAAGTTTAAGGTGGTTGTCCTGCTGGAAGGTGCACCTCCACATGTTAATTGTGAACAGGACCTTGAATGATTTTCATTCAACAATGAGTTTCTTTTGTCATTCTTCCATAAAGGCCAGATTTGTTAAGTATATGACTAATAGTTGTCAAGTTTTCAGATTCTCCCAGCTGAGCTGTGGATTTCTGCTGCTCCTTCACTGATAATTAAGTTAATTCACTGATTAATGCTCTCCTTGCTTGGCGTGTCAGTTCGGGTAGACAGATTTGTTTCGGTAGGTTTGCATTTGTTTCATTCTCTGCTGTTCACTAATATTCTTTGACAAACCTCAAAAGCCTTCAGATTCAGAATTTATTGGCCAGGTTTGTGCGCAGCAACAAAGAATTTGCCTTCGAAAGGAGATTTAAAAAAAATACATATAGGTATAAACCAAATTTTTTTTAAGCCAAGTTGAATAGCGTGGGCAGTATGGTGGCACCAGTTGGGAGCACTGTTGCCTTGCAGCAATCAGCAGGATCTTTGCATGGAGCTTGCATGTTCTCCCCATGCATGCGTGGGCACTCTGGCTTCCTCCTACAGTGTAAAAATGTACTGTCATGTTAATGGGTCTCTCTAAATTTTCCTTAGGTATGACTGTGTGTGTTCATGGTTGTTTATCCTGTGTGTCTCTGTGTTATCCTGTGATGCACTGACAACTTGTCCAGGGTGTACCCCGCCTCTTGCCCAATGACAGTTGGAGGTAGGCACCAGTCCCTCTGTGATCTTGTGAGGACAAGCAGCTATAGACGATGGATTGATAGAAAAGAGCAAAAAATATGCTTTTTTTTTGTTCAAAGACAAGTTGCTGACTACTCGGGCTACAAGATGTTCTTTCTGTTATTCAGAGAGACAGTCTGGGGGAAGAACCTGCTGTGGTGGCTTGTTTTTGCAATTTGTGTCTAAACAGATTGTGTCCTGGATGTATGGGGTCTGCAGAGATATTAGTGGCTCAATTCCTGACCCTAGACCTGTACAAGTCATGGATGGAGGAAAGGTCACCCCTGATGATCCTCTCTGCAGACCTGATTGTTCGTTGCAGTTTTGTGGCTGAGCCAAACCACAACAGTGGTGAACAAACACAGGAGAGACTGAATAATGACGACCGGCAGCTTCTGCGGCAGGTTGTACTTCTTACGTTGCCCCATGAAGCACAGTCTCTGCTGTGCCTGAACAGTGTCTATGTGTGAGGAGTGTCTCAGGTCCCCAGAAAGGGTGGTTCCTAGGAATCAACGGTAAGAGGAAGTGATCAACAGTAGACACAGTGTTTTAAAGGATGGTGAAGGGAGGGAGTTTGGAGGGTGTTCTCTGGATGTCTAACGTCATCTCTATAGTCCTGGTTAACCTGTTTGTTTAATAAATCAGACATAGTAACAGTTGCAATAGTGTTTCCACTTGAAAAATATTCTTTTATGTCTTACCTTTACACAGGTACCAAAGGTTTGCATGCAGACTTTATAACTGTGGAGCTATACTTGATTTATTTCAGGTATGTCATTTCAAACGGAAACTGCTTCCACAACCCTTAAGGCTTTCAGATGGTACCGACCACACAATTGAACCAGTCAATCCATCTCCTGTTTGTATGCAGACTCGTCACTGTCCTGGATCAGGCCAGTGACAGTGGTGTCATCTGTGAACTCCAGGATTTTCACAGACAGATCCGCTGAGGTGCATCGTAGATCAACTGAATTTATACTGAGATTAAACTGCACTCAGACTCTATTTACTAATTAGGTGACCTCTGAAGTCATTTGGTTCCACACAATTTTTTTTAGGGGTTTTAGAGTAAAGAGACTGAATACAAATACACACCACACTTTTCAGATTTTTTTTTTTAAACATGCATCATTGTCATTAAAACTCACAATTAAGCCTTGCTTTGTATTTTTCTATCTCATAAGATTCAAATGAAGTTCCTTAAAGTTTGTGGTTGAAATGTGACAAAATGTGGAAAAGTTCAACAGTGGTGAATACATTTGCAAGACATTGTAATTTTTCTTGTGTAAAAAAAAATCTGCATGGAAAAAAAGTGTTCTTCAAAATTCAAATGGATCTCTCTTCTGAGAGAGCCCACCCATGTCTCCTTCTAATCCTGTCACCTCAACGAACTATTAAACTGTGACGCACCTAATGAAAACCTTTCATCACTGGTGTCATTGCAGCTTACCCACACAGCAACCAGAACACAGTAATTTTGTGCTCTGTCGCTACGGAGGCGTATGGTTGAAGCTCAGGGTGTTGTTATTGTGCGTTAGCATTAATGTGGATGTCTGCAGGGTTTATCATCATTAACCCTGTACTGAACAGGGCTTTTGTTTCTTCCTCATCAACATCTGTTGTTCACGATGCTTTTAGGGAGTTTCATCCCAAAGCAGCTTCAACTTTCATCTGATGAATCAGTGAATTTATGGACCCACCACCACATGCCTCTCTGGCAGTAGCAGCAGGACTCATTGTAAACCCACCAATCTCCTCATTTGGCTTTGTTTCTGTGGTCTAGTGAAATGGATTTTTCTCTCTTAAAGATTAATTTATCCAATTAAATCTATTATTTCTAAAGCAGCACTGCTTCCTGACTTAGAGCCCAGGATACCTTAAACTTCTCTCACTGCTGAGATTCTCTTTAGTTATTTTACAAGAATTTACAGGGTCACCACAAGTATTTTTATTTGGAGCTGGTTCTGCAGTGCGGTTCTGACAAATGCTGAGTGGAATTTTCAGTTTTACTAAAGTGACATTTAACCCACAATAAGCTTCCCTTACAACAAAAGGTCACAAATAAATACAGATGTGCTGTAAGATAAGTATTAAAGGAACTGTGTCCTGTTGGAACAGAATTTTTGCAGATTTTGCACATTTAGTACAAAGAGTGCTAAAATGTAATAAATAAAACAAAGTTGGATTTAAACAAATACATCTGTTAATAATTATTGAAAGATGCCAATATTGTATCAGATACACAAGTAAATGTGCAATTCATTCATTCAAAATTAGAAATCATGTTTAAATCATATGTAATTATTTCAGCATTTGTGATTATTATTATTTCATGGTTTGTGCTCTGCAGTGCTCCATAAAACAATTCAAATTTCTTCGTTAGACTTGTCAAATAGGTCCTAGCATCTGATTGGCTAACCTGAACAGTCAGTCCTTGTCTAGGTGGTGCTTGCCCAGCCTACTGACTGATGTGCTGAAGCATGTGACCATAAATGTATATATGTTTGTTTAACTGTTTGTTTATGCATATGTTTCCTAATTTTAATGATAATTTTAATTTTAATTTATTGCAGCAGTTTTGGACCTCCATAGTTAAAGGGTTGAGCCATGTGATAAAATTAAATACATTTGGTAAAAAACAAAAACAAAACAAAAAACCGTACTTATTGTTTAGGCTTTATTTGCATAAGTCTGTGCTGAAACCATCAGGTGATGTTAAAACAGATCTCAGTCAACACCCAGGTGGTTGTGTGAAGTTCAGTTTTTCCGACTGTGTAGATCGATGGGAATAACTGTTTATCTGAATTATCTTTTACATAATGATTTATGATTTACAAAAGGGATGCTTAGAATTCCCGAAGATACTCATTGTGTTATTGAGCCTGGAGGTATTTAGAAACAAATAATAGATCAGAAAATTTAACTGGAATCTGGTTATTCTCAGTAGTAAATTGATTAAAATGTATTCTATTGACTCAAATCGCTAGAATTCTAATTGAAGGTATAATGTTTTGTGATAAATATTGTGATAATGTTATCATCAGTATGTCTACAGGAGAAGATGGTATAAGGTTTTATCAGTCAATTTAAGGTAATAAATACATATATTCAAACTTAGGATTTACATCAAATTATAAATATAACCATATGACTATATGGTTATGAAATCCTGAATAAATATCCTGCACCCACTGCACATATAGATTTCTCATGGATCCTAACTGAGAAAATGCAGATACAAAATAATTTATAGCTATGGCATTAGTGTTTGCTTATGAGAGGACTGATGTGTTGTCATGGAAAATCAACTCTTAGAGAATTTATTCAAAATGAAAAGGACCCCTGCAGCTCAGCCAGGCCAGGACTGCATTACAATAAATGGCAATAAACATGAAATATGTTACATTCAAATAAGACACGGAGAAATATTACCACAGTATGAAAATGTCTGAAAGATAATTTCCTCTGACCCAATAAATAATATATTTAATTTATTTTTTTGTTTTCTTTAATCAGTTACTGAACTATGACTACAGCGGAGTGGAACAGAAAGAGAAAGTATTTATATCTCAGGATTTAAATCTTTCTTTAGTCATTAAATCTTTTCTACTCAACATGCCGCACCTGCCTGCCTGTCTGCAATTGGGTTCTACTACCAGAGCCTTTCCTGACATATTTGGTCCAATTATGTGTCATAAGAGTGATTTTTAAATAGACATCCCATTTTTAATTTTATTCCACTTTATGCGCTCACTGCCCAGAACGTAAGAGAACACATAACTTTACTGAGCAGGACACATAAAAATGAAATGCTTTGTTAAAAAATAACTGGAAATTGCAAGATGCTTAATGCTTTTTGTTTGATTTCACTATCATAAATGTGAGATGAGCGATGATTGATATAAATGTAAGTAAATTTAATATTAAGAAATCATTCCATGAACTTTAGCAAATTTACAATAATAATTTTAATATTTTTGCTCTTTTGTTACACTTAAATGTTTCAAATCATCAAATAAATGTTAATATCAGACAAAGAATAAATACAAAATGCTGTTTTAAAATGATGATATTATGTATCATGGGAAAAAAGTCCAAACCAGCATGGCCCTATGCAAAAATAATTGATTACCAAACCTAATAACTGCTCTCCTCAACCTTGGCGGCATCAAGGATTTGTAAAACCTGGCAATGAATCTTTTACATTGCTTTGCGGGAACTTGGACTTCTCTTTTTTGTAGAAGAACCTAAGCTCATTAAATGGTTGCTAGACATTCTGCTTTAGGATTTTCTGCTAGAGAGCAGAATTAATGGTATTGAATCGTCTTGACCCTGAAGCATCCAAACACCCCCAGACCATCACACTGCCACCACCATCATGGACTGTAGGTATGTCATTCTTTTTCTGAAATCCTGTTCTACATTTATCTCATCAGTTCAAAGAATATTTTCTCCTAAGTTGAGGGATCTTCAACATAATCGGTAAATATGAGATGCGACTTTGGGTGGAACACTCCCTCGGATGTCACTTTAGCCCAGTCTCTTTCTCCGTGTAGAATCACAAACAACCACCTCAACTGAGGCAAGTGAGGTCTGCCTTGCTTCAGCTGTTGTTCTGGGTTCTTTGGTGACTTCCTGGATGAGTCTTTAATGAGGTTTTAGAGTGGTTTTAGATATTCTCTCTTTGTGGATGATAGATCTTATCATAGTTCACTGAGGTCCCAAAGACTTACAAATGACTTTTTCAAGCCTGATAGACGTCAATGAAAATGATATCTTTAGATTGGGATGTGTTGCTTTTTGGGATATTTTGCCCTACTTCATGTTGTCATGGAGTCTCTAATTAAATGATTTTTGGATTTTACACGTGTGGCTGTGGCTAGTAAAATTTACCTCAGCTGTCCAATATTCAGAATAATCACAGCTACTTTATGATTTAACAAAGGGGCATTTATCATGTTAATATTGCTTTTTGTATTACTCAGGTTTCTCTTTGATGTGTAAAAAGGTTGGTTCTGACGCATCTAAGTTTAATAAAAGGCAAAAACTGAAAGATCTGTAAAGGGGCAAATGGTTTTCCACAGCACTGTACATTTACATTTATACCGAATTAATATTTTTCTACATTTTTAAAGCTGGGGGATCTGTACACTTTAGCTGTATTTCTCCCAAAGCGAGAATCTCCACATTTCTTTTTCTTTTTTTGCATTTGACCAGAGAGGAGAGCCAGGTGGACGCTTGCCATGTGCCATAATGTAATTATCACGCTCCTGACAGAGAAAATCATGTTCCGCCAGTTCAGGATGCCAAGAGCTGTCTATCCGGCTTCTATCAGGCCTTTTCATGTCAGAGAGATCCTTCAAGGAGTTTTCATTACTAAAAAGTAACAATGAAACCTTCTAACTAGAGAAAGTACATTATTATAAGAAGCAATTCAGCCTCTCTGATGATTAAACACTCTTAGACTGAGGGTGAGATACTCTCAGAATAACAAATCAAACTTTATAAGTCACAAACATAATATGTCACATATCCGCCAGTTCACTGAATGCTTGTGGACTGATCATCTCATGTACAAACAACAAATTCATGTAAACCCTCTGATTAGAAGTGATGGAGGCATGCAGACGCACAGGTTTGCATGGGTTGCAACTCCAGCCTTTAATCTGCCATGTTATATTCCCATTTTGTGTCTTTACAGGGAAGAAACACATCATCTAGAGTTTGTCAGGTTTAGCTTTCGACTTACATTAAAAAGAAAGAAAATATGTTATCCTACTGTGGCAAGTCAGGGAAAATATGATTCGAAAGCCTTTGCATCCTGAACATTATTTCTATGAGCTCTGTATAATCGAAATGTGATGTCAGTGTTTCCCCTGAGCCATGGAAACAGATAGTAGGGAACAGAAGTATTCCTATGTTTAAAAGGGTCCCATAATAATGCCCATGTGATCCACTCGTGTGTGAACCCATCTATTTTCCTGAGCAATTAGCTACTGTGTGCATGTGCCTGTGCTTGTGTGTGTGTTTGTTCATGCCTGTAAGTAATCCAGCGAGCTGCAAAGATGCTATTAACGCTTATCTGTTGCCATAACAACTGAGAGTGCCCCCACTGTTAGAGAGGCTGCTCAGTGACTGACTGGAGGATTGTTGGTAAGCGAACTTCCAGAAAATGACTAATGAACTGAAACAAATGGCTTTTAAGTACCTCAATCGTAACAAAAAATGTGAAAATAACCCTAATGCTGCTTGAGAAAAAGCAGTCTCTGACTACCTGCAGGAAGGACGACAAAAACATTATTCCTCATGTGTTTCAATATAAAAAAGAGGGGAAATTTACATGGTGAATCTGTGAGGAGGGTGGTCTTTGATGATTTAAAGATATAAGTACAAGATTTCATAGAAAAATGCACAAATTATGTTTGTGCCTCTTGAAACCTGACGGCATCCACAAAAACACGCGCAGCGTTATATATATATACTTACGTGCGCAATGACATCGGAAGCGCAGAAAAACACCCCTGTCCAGTTAACACGATTGCCTCAAGAATGTGCAATACCGGACGTTTCAGCGCAAAGTTATCAAATTCTGGGAGGAGAGAATGCCAATATGTTTGTAACACCTGCAGAGTTATTAATTCAGCAGAATAAAACAATCAGGACCTGTGGCAGCCTGTCGGAGTCATTGTTTCGTTTTCTGAATGGATTGCCAGTCAAAAACGGCCGTCACATAATCTCTCCAGACACCCAGGACGCACGAAACAGTTTTTAATGAATGGAGAACTTCTATTTTACTTTTTCTTTTATTAAAGACAATTGGTTATTATGAAAAAAGGAGAAAAAACGGTTGTTTTGTCTGCAGACGTTCTGCAAAAACTGTTCAACAACATAACGACAAAACAGAAGGCAGTTTTATTTTATTTTATAATTAATTTATAATTATTTTATAATTATTTTATAATTTTCTTTGTTATTATTATTTTCAAGTTTCCAATACAGAAACTGATATTTAATTGTTTTTAACTCAGTCAAAACTGTTGGTTTAAAAGCTTTTAATTATGCTTTAATCAATTCTATACTGTTCAAGCAAACAGATGCCCTCTGCTCTAGCCGCTTGAAGCATGCAGAAGGTTGTTGCGCTGCGTCATTATGAATGATCCAGCTGCTGATGTTTTTCCTTCTGTTATATTCTGCTCCTGCTTTTCTGGACTGTTACAGTTTGTTAAGCTGTGTCGTCACTGTTTACAGCAGGAGGTTGGTCATGTCAGCCTCCACCCTGATGAGATTATTTATCCTCCCTGTTCATTTGCGCAGAGTGCCGCTGACTGCGTATTTACGCACTCGAAGCCTTTACTTCTCTTTACGCTTCTCTCTTACGAATCTGTGGTTACATGACCCCAGATTCTGTGAGAATAGGCACAGCCCTTCAAGGTCCGGGGGTTACTGGTTCCTAAAGGCTGAAGAAAAAACGTCTTCTTTGGGAACCACTTGTCCGGTCTCATCATTTATACTGAGGCCGGGGTGAGCCCCACTCAGCAGGTAGCAGGAGGAATAAATATAGTGGTCAAAATACATAAACAGAGACTCTAAAGGGCAACATTTATAGAGAGAACAGGAGGAAGGAGGGTTCTGGACTAAAGCCCCCAATATATCAAGACCCTAAAAACGCACCAACATTATAGTGTGACAGAATTGAGTATGTGCGACGCAACACCCGCACGGCTCCTCCACCTCTAAAATGAATCCGGCGCCGCTGCTGGTGAGTGATGGAGGTCTACAAACAGTTGAAAGTTATTTTCCGTGCAGTAACGTCATCTCCACAAGCCTGACACCTAGCGGTCACAATATTTTATCGCACCTTTCTGCTTTAGCAAGAACAAACTATGATAGACTTGAACGTAGATTGCAATTTGTTTGACCTTATGTCAGTTATGATTCTGATTGGTTAATCGCTATTTTATGTCATTTTTATTTGACTTAAGGGTTAGAAATTGAAACTATTCTATTTAAATAATAAACATTCTTAGATCACAGGATTCTACATAATGTCGTTGTAAACTACAATGACACACATTTTGATTAACTGCTAAATTCAAGTATTTAAGTAATCACTGTCTAAAATCATTTTCAGTGGAAGGCCAAATGGGCAAGTGTTGCATTTTCATTAGATTGTGACAGAATGTGTACTTTTTTGTAAATATCAATTGACTAATCTACTAGGGTTTAATCAATATCTGTTTTTCCTTTTGTAATACTATCACAATGTGATGTAATTGTAAATTAGATTGTATGGATTCAAGAATAGTGAGTCTTTTTTGTATATGACTCAAATGAAAGAAATAGTCTGTTCATTTAAATGCAAAAGAACTACTAAAATCTAATATTTAATTCCAGACCAGTAGACCAATTTTGTATTGCTGTAACTGCAAAGCCAAGTGAATGAATCTTCATTATTTTGTGAGAGAATGTATACTTTTCTGAATACAATCTAATTGCTTGATTGATATTTATTTATTTATTTTATTTTAAATCCTATCTAGTTAAGTTAAGGGTTTTATTAACAGGAAGACAGAAGTGAACCCAAATATTTATTAATAAGAAATTTCTAATATTAACGTTTTTTTTTTATTTAACTGTTAGTTACATTGTTATGTCATAAAAAAAGATTGTGACTGTTTTTACATAAAAGCGACATTGTGTTTAAACATTATTGTAACGTTAAACTAAAATTTGTCTCTTATTTCTAGACTAGTAGTCTTCTTTTTATTTGAAATAAACTGTCTACATTAATTGTCAATAGAAAACAGCTTGGCATCTGCTTACGATTGTGACAGAACATGCATAATGTTAGAATAAACTGTTTGGTTGACTGATTTTTATTTTATTTTTTATTCTACTGAATTACATGGTTTTAAAACAAAAACAACTTTTCACGAGGTTCCAGACAATGTCATTGTAAATTACATGTTTATTCAATCTCAGTGTCAGCAATATATAACTAAAATCCAGCATTTATTCAAGACAAGTAGAACTTACAAGTAGAAATTACCTCATTGCAATTCGCTGTCTAAGACAAGTGGACTACCTTAAATTGCATCCGTGATTTTGATTCATTTATAATGTGAAAAAATTCAAAAATGTAAAACCTTGTCGCGTGTTATTAGACATGATATTTTATTTACAGTATTGGTCGTAGAAGATGCAAAACGGAACTGTTGTATGTCGACTACTTTTTAATGTCACACAAGCTGTTCTCCCAAACCAATCAGAGGCGGCGGGGTCGTTACGTAGTTCCGTACATGTGACTGACTGTCATGGCAGCTCCTACCTGTAAGCAGTAACTCCTCCAGGCTGTCTCCTCAGAAACAGTTCTGTCGCCGTGGGCTTCTGTAAATATGAGGTATTTACTCGGACTGGGCCGCTCGGTCGCCTGCCTCCATGTTCGTTCATGTCACCAGAGCATTTACAGCAGAAACTCCAACACACGGAGAGTGGGAGTGGACCTTGGAGAGAAGTGAGTTGACTTTCGCTCTTTTTGTCTCTCATTAGCTGTGGCTGAGCTGAGCAGGACTTTTGTTCGCAGTAGTTTGTTATAAATAAGGTAAAGCTGTGATTTAGTGTCTCTTTATGCTTTTGCAGGAAACTTGAAATCTCTTCAGGAAGGTTGGCCAGGTTTGCTGATGGAGCTGCTGTAGTACAGGTATAAAAGAAATGTCCAAATTATTCTCATATTTTCATCTTAATGCGCATTTGTTTGGTATTTAATTTCCTGACTGAAAAGTTATACTAGTCTTACACGCATTTTACATAATTTTTACCACTGCAATTGAAGTTTGAATGCCACGTTTTGGACTCCTGGTGTGGAATAAAAACCCTTAAAATGACTGAATCTTTTATTGCAGTAGCATAACTTCAAACCTATTTTTATTTTTTAATTAATTTTTTTAATGCAACCTTTAGTTGTATTTACTTAGTGGGGAAAAAATCCCATGTTTAGAAATAATTCTTTAAGCTTTTTGGCGGATGATGCCCAGAAAAATCATTTTCTTTCCTACCATCGCAATTATAAACATGTGGAGTTTACTAAACAGTACTGGGAATGAGATTAGGATGGAGTTTGTTTTTGCAACGAACACCCCAGCTTGGTTTGATGTGAAACAAATGAACGAATATGTGAAAAGGCACCTCATGTCTGTTAACTACGATAGAAGAAGTGTGATGGTGTGGGCCCCGTTTCTCTTCCAAAGACCCTGGAAACCTTGTTAGAGTGTCTGGCATCATGACATTTAACACCAGTAGCTTTGAAATAAAACCCTGGTGGCCTCTGCTAGCAAACTCAAAAAGTGGTCGTTATTGGGTCTTCCGACAGGATTAGAATCTATCACATATGGCCAGATCAACACAGAAATGGTGTTATCTCAGTTCTCAGCTCTAAATATTGTAGAGATTCTGTTGGTTGACCTCAAGAGAGGGCAATGAAGGGCCAAAAATCCCTTTTTTGTATTTTGCAACCTTGTTAAATGTTATAGGAGAAGATTTAGTGCTGTCCTGCTGGCAAGAGAGAGTTATATCACAAAGTACTGACATAAAGGATACCAACAACTGTGCCACAGGGGATATAATAAAACCTATATTTTTCTATATGAGATTGTCTTACCCATTAAAGAAATGTGCTCAAAATCTGGACCAAAAATGTTCACTGTGATATTTGAAATTATTTAAGGCTTTTTGCACATCTTTACCAGGCTTCTTTACTCTGATACCCCTAAATATACAAAAGATGAACAACCACAAACTCTAAAACGTTGTGGTTCTACTGTGTGGAAATGTTAAAAGGTTTATGAATGCTTGAGCAAGGCACTGTACATTGTGTTAACTGTGTCTTTGTTTAAGGCTTCTGTTATGTGTTGATATGATGCTGAAGCCTCCTTTAAAAATATTTGAGAACACCAAAGCAGGTTGGAAAAAAACAATGATTATGTTTTTAGATTTTTGTCGTGAAGACGTGCCTTAATGTAATGTTGTTGTACTTTAATTTACGGTATTTTGTTATTGGGAAGTAAATCTAAAGAAGTTTAAAGAACAACTGTAGAAGAATTGTCCATATTTAGGCTTTTATTGTTGATTTTGATTCTCCCGTTAATAATCAGACCCCAGTGTAACAACACATATATAACTAGATCATTTTTCAATTGAGTTATGTTTAAGGTGAATCAAAGCAGGCTGCTTATTATTTGGGAATGATAATGCTACCTCCACGTTTTTTTTCCTCACCTTTTAGCTGGGAGACACCTCTGTGATGGTGACCGCTGTCAGCAAAACCAAACCTTCGCCGTCTCAGTTCATGCCACTTGTTGTAAGTTCCTTTGCTTGGCACAGAAATTCCCAGCCTTGTTCTTTTTTATGAAAATATGAATGCTTTCAGCTAATCATGCTCATTCACAGTATGTGAGTTTAGGTGGATTCTGTTTTGGGTTCGTCTTGGTTAGCGATTATTCATTTTGTTTGACAGGTGGACTACAGACAGAAAGCAGCTGCTGCAGGTCGAATCCCCACCAACTATCTGAGACGAGAGCTGGGCAACACAGACAATGAGATCCTCACCAGCAGACTCATCGGTGAGCTGAATGGGGCTTTTTTGACGAACAGATTTGATCATGTTTTGATACCCATGTACTTGCCTTTAACCCACTCCTTCTTGACACTTAGATCGCTCGATTAGACCACTTTTCCCCCCTGGATACTTTTATGACACTCAGGTAACTTCAGTTTGAACCTGTTTAATCCATAATTCCTTTAGAGCTTTGCAATAATTTGCTTCTGGGTAGAGATGACAGTATTCTTTATCTTTTTCGTGTCTCCTAAAGGTCCTTTGTAACCTGCTTGCAGTTGATGGCGTTAATGATCCAGATGTGCTGGCAGTTAATGCAGGTAAGAAAAAAAATCATGATAATCAATGTAATAATCAAAATTTCAAAGACCAAAACATGTTCTAAAACACTGTTTTCTTTCATTGAAGCTTCTGCTGCTCTGGCTCTGTCTGACATTCCTTGGCATGGACCCATAGGTGAGAAAACCTGCAGCAGCTTTTGTCCTACTCAGATGCTTTAGATTGATTCCCTTGAAATTCCTGGCTTTTTACATTGCAGTCCCGTGGGTTTATCCCTGCTCTGATTGGAACTGGTTGTGGGTTTACAGGTGCTGTGAGAGTAGGCATGGTTAATGGAGAGTTACTGGTCAACCCCAAAAGGGCAGAGATGGCTTCCAGCAGTCTGAACCTTATTGTGGCCGGAGCTCCCAGCAGTCAAGTGGGTGAGTTTAAAACCACGGATAAATTCTGTGTAAATGATTTGGTGGTCAGAAAACTAAAATGAATTCGAAGATAAAAAATGGTCAAACTTCTGTTATTTGTTGGCGTACCATGAGATGATCACAGAACTAAATTTAATCAGTTTGAGTTATCCCTGCATTTATATAAACTTTAGTTTGTGGTAGCCTTATAAATCCTATTTTATTAAAACTGACGGGACAGAAATGTTTAAATTGAGAGTGAGAAGAAACGTGAGAGACGAGCAGTCTCCAGAGGAGAGATTTAGGACCAGACTTCCTGTTCAGCCTGGAAAAAATGTATGGAATTTGAACGAAGAAGTCTCCAGGTCTGGATAAGAATAAGGTCTGGATAAGAAAACAGAATATGGATAAAAATGTTTCTTTTTCCAGATTTTATTTATTTTCCTATTGTTAAGCATTCAATTGGACTTAGAAAAATATCTTGGTTTGATAAAAAGTTGCTTATTTTGATTGTAAAGAAAAATATTCTGATTACATTGTAAAGAAAAAGTAATGCAAATTAAGATTTAGTAATAGATGTGAGACCAATAGATCGGTGTTTTTTAGCCGACTCTAACAGTCACACAAGGCTTTAGGGGGTTCTTAATGTGTTCTTTTTTTGGCAAAATTGAGCATTTCCTAAATGTTTTTGCTTTGCAAGAAGCGGCTTCCAACTTGGAAGCATAAACGTTAGGCCAGACGTATACAGATTACAGACGATTCTAGAACACAATCAGTACTTTTAAGAAATTACAGCAGAACTTCCCTGAAGTTCCTGAAGCTCCTTCAGTGCTGCTGTCGGCCTCCTGTCCTGGTCTGCAGTTCCCTGCAACCGCCTTACTCCTCTCCGTTTACCAATTCTCAGCGGTTGTTTCAAACATCTGTGTGTCCGCCAGTGATGATTGAGGCATCAGCTGAGAACGTGCTGCAGCAGGACTTCTGCCATGCGGTGAAGGTGGGAGTTAAACACACCCAGCAGATCATACTGGCCATCCAGCAGCTGGCGCGGGAGCAGAAGATCACCAAGCGAACGCCAACGAAGATGTTCTCTGTCCCCACAGAGATGGTGGAACACGTGCAGAAGTAAGATCTAAGATCTAGGGTAAAACAAGCAGCATGTTTAGAGGTATTGGAAGCAAAATGGCAGTTTTATCAGAGTGAGTAATGATCCGTTTTCTTGTTTCTTCTTTGTTCTAGGTTATCCTCTGAGAGGATTTATGCTGTTTTTACAGATTACACACATGATAAGGTACAGCATGCAATCTGGTCCATTCATCCTCATCTCTGACATTGCTTGTGCTTCATATGATTATCTTTCTGTATTAAGAAATGTATGATCTCCTTATAAAAAGCAACAGTAGCCTCTTTCCTCTTGTTAGATTTCAAGAGATGAAGCGATCAACAAAGTTCGGCTAGAAACTGAGGAGGACCTAAAAGGTGGGCAAATGTTTATCTTTTTAGCCAGCTTTTTTCTAGAATCATTTGAAATTTTTTAATTCTGTCATCTTAAATGGTAATTAACGTCCTCTGTGTTTAGAAAAGTTCCCCCAGGCTGACCCGTTTGAAGTCATTGAATCCTTCAACGCTGTGAGCAAAGAGATCTTCCGGAATTTGGTGCTTAACGAGTACAAGAGGTATGTGGCGTCTGCATTGGAGCAATATCATGTTTCAGTGATGCTTTGGGATGCCTGTTCATGTAAGCGTTGCTTTTTATACGCGTCCAAGGTGTGATGGGAGGGAACTGACGGCTTTAAGGAAGATTTTCTGCGACATCGACCTCTTTAAGCCACTCCACGGCTCAGCTCTGTTTCAGAGAGGACAAACACAGGTGTGTGAAGAACATAATGCTGAATACTCTAGGTGCACAGGAACAGTTTCATAATCTCACTAAATAAAAGGAGGAAAAATCCACCCTTGAATTAAAGTACATTTATTCTGTGGAAAAAAATCGCATGATCTGAAATGATCATATTTACTTATTGCTTTAAAACAAATCTACCTGAAGCATTTTTTTAAAGTTTACTTTGGTTTATTGGGGTTTCTAGAAACTTTTAGGTAGCAATCCATGACTTTCTGTGTTCATGGGGTCTCTTTCACCTTCTGGCCACCAGGCTGGATGAGGAACAATATTTATCTTGCCACCACAAACATTCAGGAAAATAAGAAAAGTAAAAAATAAATAAATAAAATCTCTAAAACTCTCTGTTAAGGAACTGCATCAAAGAATGGCATCTTGGGATCATCAGTTTTCCATGACAACCACTAGATGCTGTCTACATGTAGACCATGCCAGGAAAAAAAGCCTTTTCTCTCATAGCATCACAAACATAAACTTGTGGCTCGGAGAAATAAACTGTTATCAATCAGGCCACTTTAGCACACAACTTACAATAAATTGTGCAGTTGTTCTGCTTGGGTTTGCAAACATTATCAATGATAGCTTATTTTTATCATGATAAATAACAGTACTTAACGCCTGTATTTGTTTCTCTGATTATGATCAACGAACCAATAACTGCTCGCCCCCCTGGTGTAACACAAATGAAGATGAGTAAAAGTCCCTCATGCGCACCGTTAATGTTAAGCAAGGTAGAGGACGGGTGATGCTGTAGGCCTGCTTCTCTTCCAAAGCCCCAGGGAACTTTATTAGAGCCTTTGGCATCATGAACTCCTTGAAATACCAGAAGATTTTGAATAGAAATCTAGCCCCAACACAGAATTGGTTAATCTGAGCCCCACATCATTGTTCTCTGGTCATTTCAGTCCTTAGACGTAAAACCTTTGGAAGGACCTGAAGAGAAGAGAGTTGAAGGGAGGATTCAGGACTCTGGATGATGTAGCGAGACTGTGCGAAAAGAAATGCTCAAAGATCTTCTCTGTATCTTCCAACCTAACTGCTGGAACATAAATGCTCTTGTTCTGGCAAAATCTGTTTTTTACAGAATATATACAGCTGTGGTGCCAATAGTTGTGCACTGGAGATTTTGTTTCCACATTTTTTACTATGATGTTTTTTTTTTTTTTTTTTGCTGAATAAATGTACTTAAATTGTTCTAAAATCTTCAGTATGAGATAATTCTGCTTCAACATCTAGATGTTTTATCAGGCACAGCAACAAATGTGTCCCCGTCTGTAAATAAAAAGTTTGGTTCCATTTTTTAATAAATCATCTATTGTTTTAAATTTTTAAATCCAACCCAAAAAAACCAGTGTTCGTTGCACCAAAACAAAAAAGCATCTCTAACTTTCCAAAATAATAAAAACAATCTTGACAGACTTTCTCTTGTGCTTCCTGTAGGTGCTGAGCAGTGTCACATTTGACTCCCTGGAGTCCAGCATCAAGACGGACATTATCACTACAGCTCTGAGGTGAAGTGTTCACCTGCCACATTTACTGGGATAGACCTCAGAAATTAATACTGATGCACAAAAGCTATTCTTAGCTTGTTTGAAAAATATAAAACGTAAAATTGGCAAAATTAAATCCAGTTTACATAAAAGAGCATAAAGAAAAAAATAACGATTGAAATGAAGGTCTAATTTATTCAGTGTTGAAGCTTATCACTTTCAGTGCTTTAGTATCTCATTTGATAAGAACTTTCTGCGAAAACGCTGAAATTGTAGTTTTTAAACAGCCTCCAAACAAATTGAAGCCTCTTTTAATGGATTCAGACTTTTCTGGTGTATGTAAATATTATGTTGCGCATTTTCACAATGTACTATGTACATATAATATAAAGTCCACTATGTTTAACTGCATTGTCCCTGATGAAAAGATATACCGGTGTATATATAATCATAAAAAACTATAACAATTGAATTCAGACTACATGCAAAGATCTTTAGAGTACAGTTCTTTCTGATCAGTCTACAACCTCTGGGAATGATCTAACACGTTAAAATGAAAAACCACATTTTTCTTCTCTGGTTTTGTTCTGCAGTGGCATCAAAGACAAAAATTTCATGCTTCATTATGAAGTGAGTAAAATTCTGATTTAGTTTGTTCTTAATGGCAAAATATGTAAGATTTTTGTTTTCGTTTTTAGTTCTCCAACTGGTTTTAATATCGGCTTTCTCCCCTGTTTCAGTTCCCTCCTTATGCAACGAATGAGACCGGAAAGATGGGAGGGCTCAACAGGAGAGAGCTTGGACATGGTTCGTTTGTATTCACTGCTGGTCACTTCACCACATCGGCATCCTGCAGCTTTGTAGTATTCTGCCTGATTTCTTTGGGTCTGAGTTTGAGCTGTCTGTGGCGGGATGTTTTGTACCGGCCCTATGTCAGTCCATTCCCACCTTGGAGACTTTTCACAATTGCCTTGACAACTTGACAACCGACAACTTAAAGTATCAGTCATTTAACGGTAGTTTTGGTTTGATCAGGGGTCCAAATCTATTATATTTCCTAGAGGTAAAGCGGCAAAATTTAGAAATGCAAAAAATATTAACAAATGTTGGCATTTTTACCACTAGTTATCCTCACAATTCATGGAAACATTTAACTACAAAGTGGTGGTTTAAGTACATGGGTACAAAATAGTTTTATACAGGTGAAAAACGGCCATAGGAAAGGAAAAAATGGCATTATACAAATTGGACAATGGGTGAAAGGACCCAGAGACCTGTCTGACAGTAATTCTTTGCTTTTAAATGCATTGTTTTGTGTATTTGCAGGGGCTCTGGCTGAGAAGGCTCTGAGGCCCGTCATTCCTAAAGACTTCCCTTTCACAATCAGGGTCACAGCTGAAGTGCTGGAGTCAAACGGTCAGTGCTGTGATGCGTTTTGGAAAGTGTAATACAGTAAACTATAGATTTCTTCAGTGCCTAACCACTTGTCTGGAAGAGAAAACACATGCTTTCGCCTTTATCTCCTCTCAGGATCGTCCTCGATGGCTTCAGCGTGTGGAGGCAGCCTTGCTCTAATGGATGCAGGTACAAGAGTGGGAAATGCTCACGACTCTGCTTAGTAACTAATGCAGCCGTGGAACAGAATGACTCATGTTTTAGTAAGAGAGTCAGTTTTCTCTAGAAGAAATGGCCAGCTTTTAATTTTATCTTTGTTTAAACAGCTCGGTGTCATTGAGGCAAGGTGTCTGGTTTCAGGAGAGACATGTTTAAACAAACATACAATACAAGTAAATGAAGCAATGATTAGTTATCTTCCATTTAAGTTTTTCTGTTTATTCCAAACAATAAAGCAGCTACATGGTGCAACTGTACTTATTTAATAATAAGCAGACCAAAATTCAGGTGGAGCAGTGTATGATCATCTGACTACATCCCGACTGCTTTTATAAAAGTTAAAGGAGATCTTTTATGAAAAATGTCAGTTTTCTTGTACCTGACAGCTAGACATCTGGGTGTCTAAAGCAATGAATAAAAAAAAAACAGCTGGTGATGGACCACCAGGTGGAAGGCCAAGCCTCAGGAGACAAAGCTCCACCATTTGGTGCTTTCTGGCTCAAATGAGCTTCCTCCATAGGGTTTCCGGGCTCGGATGTAGGGTGAGGAGCTGTGTCATCCGACGGGAGCTTGGATTAGAGTCACTGCTCCTTCACATTGAAAGGAGATAATCCGGGTGGTTTAGGAATCTTACCAGAATACATCCTGGTTGCCTCTCTTTGGAGGTTGTCCAAGGAATGCCCCGCTTGAAGGAGACCCTGGGGCAGATCCAGATTGTGCTAGAGGGGACTATGTATCCCTTCTGGCCTAGGAATGCTTTGG